>PVKS010052232.1:0-10842 GCA_004027875.1 Aplodontia rufa
GCAGCCTGGATAAATTCCCACAGCGCGCATGCTGTCTTCTTCATCCCTTCCTAGTTGGTTTATTGTTTTGCTTTTATCTGTACTGGATTTTTAATTTCAAAGCCCTGGCTGCTGGTGCTGCTGCAGGGGAACCTGCAGAGCCCGCGAGAGGGCCGCTCAGCGGTTCTCCTGTGTGGGGACTCAGGGCTCCCAGGGAGGCCGCTCCTATCTGACCCGGCCCCGTCACAGATCCGCTTGCTTCTTTGGGTGCAGATGTCATACGTAGGTCTTTGGGCTCTGGTGCAAATCCCTGGGGCAAATTCCTAAAAGAGGCATCACACTCAGGTCTCCTCCTCCCGCTCCATCCTCCTGACACCTTTGCCCAACAAGAGATGCGCTATCTTCCAAAAGGGTGAAGAACTGAATTAGGAAATTTCTAGATCGTTCTGTAACTCAGCAAATGCGGTCTGCTGTCGTTCCACGCAGTCATGTACTGCACGGACCCCGGGGAGGTGGAGCACTCGACCCGCCTGATCTCAGACCCCGTGCTCCTGGTGGGCACCACCATCCAGTACACCTGCAGCCCCGGCTTCGTGCTGGAGGGGAGCTCTCTTCTCACCTGCTACAGCCGCGAAACAGGGACCCCCATCTGGACGTCGCGCCTGCCCCACTGCGTCTGTGAGTCCACTTGGCTCGTTTGGGGCCCCGTGCATGGCTTCAGATTTGCTGCTGCTTATGAAGCAGGGCTGGGCTGCTGGGGGGAGGCGTTCTACACTAGGGAGGGGGCTGTGTGATTATTCCCACCATGACACAGTAGCCAGCACGGACTGGGGAGCTTGTACTGTGACATTTACGGTCAGATGCAAACCATCCACCAAATTCCCCACTCTGCTTCCTCAAGCTGCCCTCAAGGAGCATTAGGGTCTTCAATTGAAGAATGAGTTCAGAGAGGGGGATTTGCCACCTGGGGCCACACAGCTAGTTAACAGTGGAGGTCAGATGCAAACCCAAAGTTGTTTTCTTTTAATTCAGAAATTTATTTGTTGAATAATCACACAAGCTTCTAAAGAAATAATATAATATACATAGATAGATTCTGAAAATTAGATTTACCCCCAAGAGCCCCCCTAATTACCCACCTTTATCACTCCCCACTTCCCAATACATCTCTACGAATGCCTTAGGTTGTATGACATTACCTCTTATCCAGATTTAAAACATGATACTAGACCTCTTTTCTCAGTGGCCAGGGTCTAGTTCCAGCCTCCACAGATGAGTGGAGACATTCCACCCTTGGTTCTCTGGGTTAAGCTGATTTTACTCAGCATGATTTCTTCCATAGCCATCCATTTACCTTCAAAGGCTGCAATATCATTGTTTCTAATTGCTGTGTAAAATTCCATGGTATAAATGTACCACAGTTTTTGGATCCATTCATCCAGTGAGGGGCATCTGGGTTGTTTCCATAGTCTAGCAATAGTAAATTGAGCTGCTGTGAACATAGATATTGCTGTGTCACTGTAATGTGCTGATTCTAAATCCCCTGGAAAGATTCCCAGGAGTGGAATAGCAGGGTCGTATGGTGGGCTCATCCCTAGTTTTTTGAGGATTCTCCACACTGCTTTCCAGAGGGGCTGTACCAGTCTGCATCTCCACCAACAGTGTGTTAGTGTCCTTATCTCTCCACAGCCCCTCCAGCATCTATTATTGTTTATTTTCTTCATTTTTGCTAATCTGACTGGTGTGATATTTTAATGTAGTTTTCATTTGCATTTCTCTGATTATTAGTGATTTAGAGCACTTCCTCATGTATTCATTGGCTTGATCAGTGTCCTCTGTTGAGAAGTTTCTATTTAGCTCTTTGGCCCATTTATTGATTATGTTGTTTGTGTTTTTGTAGTTGAGGTTTTTGAGGATTTTGTAGAGTCTAGATATGAGGCCCAAACCCAAAGTTTTTTAAAGCTCCCTCCAGGGACCCTGAGGAGCTGCCAGGGTTCACACCTTGGCCTTGAAGAAAGCATAGGGTTGCGTAGGAGGAGCAGAGCTTTCCGCAGTAGTCGGGATGTATCTTGGGAAGTCTTTTGTAACTTCTGAAAGTCCCCTCCGTCCTTTAAAGGTGTGAGTTCCAGGGGGACAAAGGGACCATTTAAGCCTCTGCCACCAAGATCCATGGGTTTTGCCGCAGCAGCAGAAGAGGCGATAAGTCATGGAGACTCCTCATTTCATTTTCCTGTTTTTCTGTAGTTTTTGATGATGAATTTGATGGACTGCCTCAGAGGGAACCTTTGCCTTACACAAAAAATCAGATGGGAGCTTCATTCTCAGGTTACACCAGGTTCACCACTGGCCTGCGTAACCCACTAACGCCCAAGAATCACGTTGCAGCTCGGTTCCTTCGCTAAGGGAAGGAGATGCCTGCTAACCATCTCACCCGCTCCTGTACTAGAATAAATACGGCCGTTTCATTTTTTGGAACCGTCTGCTACACTGCTATTTGTATTTAATTATTTTTATTTAAAGAGAGAGAGGGACAGTGAGAGAGACGGAGAATCAATTTTATTTAGCTTTTCATGCGGCTTTCGTTGCTCTGACACTTTGTTGTGTGCGTGGTGCTGGGGTTCGAACCCGCGTCCTCACGCATGCCAGGCAAGCGCCCCAGCCCTGCACTGCTGTTTCTAAGCAGGGTGCTATGAACAGCCCTGCAAGGGACACAGCCAGGTCAGAGTCCAGAGACCACACGGAGGTCCTGACAGTGAAGGGGGATAGAAGCCAACTTCAGAGGGAGAAAGGCAGAGTTGGCGTCCCAGAAAGTTCTCTGTGAACTCGCCTGTGTCCAGGAGGATTGACGCAGGGTGCACTTTCCAGCTGCCTGTGGCTTCTCAGGAGCCCCTCAGCCAGGCTCCCCATCTCTGAGGGCCACACAGCATCACCATCCAAGTGTGTAAAAGCCATGGCTGTCAGGAGACAATCGGAGGCACTGCCCCCTGCCAAGGGACCGCCCTGGGGACCAACTCGCAACACCTGGGCCTTTGGGGGGCGCTGGACATTCCAGCTACAGCAGAGGAATGTAGGTGACAACAGTCCTCGTGCACTCGGTGCTGTACACATATTGTCACCCTGCACGTGTGCACATGCTGAGGCTCACAGGGGAATCCACTGAGGTCACAACACCCCCTCAGATTCAGACATAGGACTCTGCTCTCCGACTTGGGTGCTACTCATGCCAGCCAGAACCCCAACCTCCTTTCCTCGTGGTTGAAGGGTACCAGCTCTCGCCAGGACATCCCAGGGCAATTTTAGCCTGCGGCCCTAACCCCTGAGCACCTGCACCCCTTGCACAGCCCCAGCCCTGGGACCGAGTCCATAGGCTTCAGATTCTGTTACGGGTTGAATGGCAGCTAAAACAAGCTGTGTCCAAGTCCTGACCCCAGCACCGGCAACCGTGACCTGTACCAAAACAGGGCCCCCTCCTCGCGGATGTAACGAAATCACAATGTTAGAACGGGCACTGAGGCCATGAGTGCTGTCCTTAGCAGAGACAGCCGGGCACAGGGGTGCGCACCTTGCTCCAGGTGTTGGGGAGGCTGAGGCAGAAGGATCACTTGAGCCCAGGAGTCTGAGGTCAGCCTGGGCCACATAGCAAGGCTTTGTCTCCAAAAAACGGTGGTGGGGACAGGGGGAGGGGATCTGGATGCAGATGGAGACGCAGCCCTGAGACGGGAGCCCTGGAGCAGCAAGCGAGTGGGGGAGCACGGCCCCGTCCACACCTTGACTTCCGCCCTCCAGGCTCCAGAGCCGCTGTCCAGTAGCTGCTGTCCTCAGCCACAGCGAGGAAAGGGACACAGCTTTCGCTGGCTCCTGACGACCACGAGAGTCATCAGAAGCCACTTCAGCAGCTCAGGCAGCAAAGACCAGACATGGACAGCTAAAAATAAAAGCGCATTTAAAACACCAAAAGGTGGAGATGCCGCTTTTAAAAGAGGAGCTTCACTAACGAGGCGCCGTCTCCAAAGACCTCCGGGCTGCGTGGCAGCCCCTGGATCTCCCAGCCGTGAGCCTCCTCCCTCGGGGCCGCCTCCCCCTCAAATCTCAGCACTGCATCTGCGGCGCTGAGTTAGACGGCTTCCCTGACACCCGCGCTAATGAGCTCACGAGCCAAACGGGGTGTCAGGAGACGCACGAGGCTCCCAGGAGCCCAGAGCAGAATGTGCCAGGCAAGCAGACTGCCTGAGATGACACTGGGAGCAGGAGGCTGGTTCAGATTCTGGTGGCCTGGCGTTCCCGTGAGAAGGGTGTTCCAGTCCTAGTACTGAAGGTGTCTTTAAAACGTCCCACCAACTGAACAAAGGGAAGAGTCCCTTGGAATGAGCACCTTTGGTATGCCAAGCCCTCCCCATGCTAACACACTTCACCCTCACAAAACTGCATGTGTGTGTGTCTGTCTACTTAAAAGTGGGCAAAGAAGGCCCAGAGAGGGGGAGTAACTTTCCTGAGGTCACACAGCAAAGAAGTAAAGAACCTCAAAAGCATCCTCCCATCACCTCACTCCACAGTCTAGCCTCCCGGGAAAGCTTGCATGCCCTTCGGTTCATGAAAATGTTCTACCAGCACGCTCATGAAGCATAAAGAAAAACTGAAAAATCTCTGACTATCTACAGTCTCTGCAGACAGTTGCTGCCCACAGCCATAATTTGCTCCAGTTGGGACTCAAAACCATGTCCATTCATTTCCTGTTCATTTACCCCTGGTCACTTCAGGAATCAATAAGTCAGATGTGGATAGAGGAAGAGTCTGGGATCTGCGGTTGGAAACACCCCCAGCTCTGCTGGGTGACCTTGGGTGAGTAACTTGCCCTCTTTGCGCCTTTATGAAAGAACTAAGCCTGTCTGCCTAGCCAGGTGTGTCAGTCTGCCATCTGCTACTTCAATAGCTGGGACAGTCAGCTTGTGAGGCTTATTCCGTGATGGCTCGGCCCCATCATTTTGGGCATGTGGCAGCACGCAGGGCAGAAGCACAGGGCAGAGAAAACTCTCCACACCTCAAAGATGCAAAAGACAGCGGGAGAGTGGAGGGCACTGCGCTCTCGCAGCCCCTCCAAGGCACACCCCTGTGACCTGAAGACGTCACGATCCCCCCACCGGAAGCGCCAGGCTGTGGGGAGCCGCACACCGAGGCAGCGGCTCCCCGGCTCCCTGGGCTCAGATTTCCTGGGCCAGGATACCCAGCAGTTCCATCTATTAAGCAGTGAGGTCCACGCAGCCTGAAAACTCACGACGTCTTGCCTGCAGCCAGGTTTGGACGTGCGGTGTCCCCTACAGCTCCTGCTGGTGCAGGCGACTCCAAGCTGAAGTGGCTGCTTGAGAGCCGTCACCTATCTGCACCCTCGCGCGAGCGGTCTGACTGCACGGCCCCGGGAGAAGGCCGCCTCCCCTCCCTGCCTCTCTCCACTTCCGACCCCTGTGAGCCCAGCAGCCCTGCCCTCCGGTCACAGCGTACAGAGCAACGGACTCGGCCATGCATTGACCGAGGCCTCCGGAACCCTGAGCCCAGAGCGACCTCCCCGTCGCGTGTCCTTGTCAGGTGTTCTGGTCACAGTGACCCAACGCTGACTTCTCACTCCTTTCCTGATGGAGCGGTGTCCCCGCTAGACTGGGCAAAAGGCTGGCTTTGGGATGAGATGGGACCACGCCGCCCCTTCGTTTCCTGTGCTAGGTAGACCTTGACCCAGCTCCTGCTTGTGTGCACAGCACCCATGTAAAAGCCAGTTTTGCCACCTAGGGCGTCACAGCAAGGATCGGAGAGTGACCTTGAGCTAGCGGAGGGGTTCAGGGCTCTGACTGAGGCTGCTGTGCCCCCTCAAAAGCTTTTTAAACCTCAAGGCGCTCTGTGAGTTCAGGGTGGCACCCTGGGGTGCCCTGGTGCCAAGTCTGGGAACCAGGATGGTGGCCCCTGGAAGCACAGCTGTGACCCACAGTCCCGTGGATCTGCTGGGTGTGGGCAGAGGAGAAACTGGTCTAGGAAGCAAACAGCAACCAGTCTTTGGCATCACCTCCTCCAGGAAGTCCTCCTTGACTCTGAGACGGGACCATGCTTCCCATGGAACCTACGGTCACATGTCCCAAGGAACTTGCAGCAGCGTGTTGCTGTGACCGGCTGAGAGGCTCGTAAGTCCCCTGCTCGGATTGTATTGTTGAGCCACAAGCGACAGCACCCGTTCCTGTTGCTGCTGTTGCATTGTTGACTGCACTAATGTGGCCTTTGTCACACCTCCCTGCCTTGGTGCAACTCCCCCCCTTGGATGAGGACCTGGCAGGTGACTCCGAGGTCCCCACCACAAAGACACCAGCCATGCCAGCAAAAGCACCCAGCAGGGGCTTGTGTGCAGACGGCCCCCCAGGGTCTCCTGGGGGGACCTTCACGGAATACCTTGAAGATGAGGTCTGAGGTTGTCACAGCCCGATGCCTGAGGTGCTGTGGCCATGAGGGCTCCCTCTGTGGCCATGAGGGCCACTGAGAGCCGCCCGGAGGCTCAGCCAGCCAGCAGGGGCCGTCCTGACCCAGCTTCCTGCAGAACGATTCTGGACTCTAAGAAAAGCTGAAAACCCTGGGGCCTCCAAGCACGAGCGGAACACGCGGGACTCAAGGTGCTGCCGGTGATGGTGGCCTCCCCGCCACGCTGCCTGCAGGTTGTGCCGGGACGTGGGACCAGCAGGTCTCCCCATCACAAAGACAGAACACCAAGCGAGGCAGGCACCGTCCTCAAAGCTCGCGGCCGTGTGCCTGGCAGCCATACCTGCTCTGCCAGCCCTGGGTGCTGAACGCCCCCGGTTCCAACGCTGCGCCCCTCCTGGGTGTGCCACAGGGCACTGGTGACAGTAACCAGGGAGCTGCGCTCTGAAAAGGAGCAAAGAGAGGGCCAATGGGAGGAAAAGCAGAAGAAGAGGGCAGGTTTGTGATTCTGTCCCAAAGACGATCAGTGTGGTTCCCCGGAGGGAGCACGGACGATGTCACAGCAGTGGCCGGCAGAACTGCTTCAAATCTTAGACCAGGGGTTTTTAACCACTGGCAGTTTTGCTCCCCAAAGAACATTGGTCCACGCGATTTCTGAGACATTATTGGCCATCACAGTCTACGGGGAAGGGGGCACACTCCACACCTACACACAACGCACCGGACGGCCCCCATCACAGAGAAGTACCTGGCCCAAAATGTCAGTAGCGTCAAGATTGAGGAAACCTGCCAGGGCTGACCTCATCTCAGTGCGTAGGGATGGGGAAAAGGGAGACCAGAGACAGAAAGCAGTTCATCCATAGCCACACAGCATACCCAAGCCTGCAGTTTCCAATGCAGGCAACTCTCTGGATCACTTTCCTGCCGTCTCCTGGGCTCTGAGGATGCACTTGAAGAGAGCAATTGCACCTGAAATCCTCCTCAAACTCTCGCTCATGCCTTGGTCAAACTGAATCAGACTGGCCTGAGAGCCCGGGAATCCTAGGCTCAGCCACTGCCAGCCACGTGTGAGTCCCAGAACTTTGGGTGCACCCCTCAGTGGGCTCTGGCCACCGCAAATCCTAGTTCCAGCGGCCACCCGTCCGAGGCCTTTGTCAGATGACCCAACAGTTCCGAGCTTTGTTTCCTCTGATCGAAGATGGGGGTCTTGGGGTCACAGTGATAATGAATTGAGTTCCTAGATATAAAACTCCAAACGATCCCTCATCCCTTGGGTGCTCTTGGTAAATGTGGGCTATTTTGGACACGACTGCTCCTCCCTCTGAGGATCCGGAGCAGGATTAGAAATAATCTATGCAAATCATCCGATTCAGAACGAAGGTTCAAAGATTTCAGCAATGAATTAATTAAATGATGAATTAATGTGTTAACCGTGCCAAGACACCAATGCAGCCGCTCTAAGCCCTGGATGAACCTTATAATCAATCACATGAGGATTTTTTTAAAAGAATACCAATTAAATTAAAATTCCTTGGGGGACAGAGCCAGGGTCCTGGGTTAAGTTGGGAGAGTCTAGCACTCTGCCCAGGGAGCACCACGGAAGCCTCTTCCTAGACCTGCTGCCTGTCCCCTTCTCCATCCAGGACCCATCGTTCACTGTCACTCTGTCTCCTCCTGGCAAAGGGTGGGCTCCTGGGATTGATTTGTGCAATACATCCAAAAGTGAGCTTTGGTTAAGTTACATAAAGGTCCAGCCATGTCCATCTTGCTCATCGTTGTGTGTTCAGGAACAAGAACGGTGCCCGCCACGTAAGAGATGCTCGGTAAATATTTGCCGGATTCATTAACTTTTGTTCATTCATGAACGAAAATTCCAGGGAAGAACTGGGAAATCTGCTGGGTTACCACTGCCACCTGCTGGTCACTCTCCTGAACTGCAGGAACTTCAGGATTTTTCCTGCTCTTGGGGTCTCTTGGAGGCCACCATCCTGGACAAGAGGAAGCATCTCCAGCCCAGGGAGAGGGAGAAGGAGATGGCCACTCTGTTCTTCCCCCAACAGAGCTGTCCTCACCCTGGACCGCAGTGATCCCCCACGAGACTGAGTTCCAGGAGAGTGGAAATCTCCACTTCCCCACTCTCCACCTGACTCCAGGTCTAGCACATAGTGTGGGCAGTATCATAGTAGGACTGAAAAAAGGAATCCGAGAGAGCCAATCCTGGGTTTCAGAGGTTTCTAAACTTGAACGTGCAGTCCTTGGGCTGCATTTCCCAGGCAGTCAGGGACACGCAACCAGCCACAATCTCCTGGCTTCAGACAGAACCCAGATGAATTTTTTTTGTTTGGCGTGGCTAAGAAATTTCAGAAACTTAAAACTGACATTTAAAACCTGGGAATATTAATAAGGAATATTATTACTTAGGGTGGGGATATGTTATATGGCACACTTTAAATGAAAACACCAATCAATGAACATCTTTAAAATATGAAGTAAACAAGATGTACGAAGTTGGTTTGGAAATATGTCATGAAAAACATAACAGTCGTAAAAATAGCCAGCATCATTCGGTGCTCAGCATATGCTGAAACCTCCTGTGTACGAGCTCTTGTAACTGTAAATCTCAGAGTGCATCTTACAGACGAGGAAATCGAGGCTAAGTCGGCTGCGGGCCCAGACACCAACCAGGATCCACATCTGGGCCCACGGACACTGGATCCCAAGTGCTCACACTGCAGAAGCCTCCTCTAGCTGAGTCAATGTAAGGCCATTCGAGAAGCATTTATTGAGCCCCCACTGTATACCAGAGGATGAGGATGCAGCAGTGAGCTCAGAGGACTGAGGCTGGAAGGTTTTCTCAGAATCTTTGCAGAGGAACCACTGAGCACGGTGAGCACAGGTCCCGAAGCAACGGCCGTGCGTGTTGATTATAGAACAGGACACGAGGCACCCGGATCATCGGAGCCATTTAAAAAGCCTTCCCTACCACGCACAGCCAGGCACACGCTGCAGGGCTGGCGGCTGCTTGCCAGTCCCTGTCGGTCCGGGCCCAAAAGGGCCTCTCTGCAACACCTGGCCCTGGCTGGACCTTCCAGCAATCCCTGCCCTCGGCTGGGTCAGGGTCCGAGTTGGCCCAACAGTATGGACTTAATCGTTTGCACATCTGCTGGCCTGGGGCATCTCGGCCATGGACTCTGGGAGGCGAGGATGGCATCGGATTCACCTCCCAGCCCCTCTGCTGGACCCTTTGCCAGGCATACAGTCGGCACGTGTGAAATGCTTTCTGAGTAAACGCGTGGATTCCTGCCACACAGGACACCTCCACCAGCACAGCGTCCCTAGAGAGTCCCCTTTGCCAACCACGTCCTGGATGTCGAGAGTGAGCAGAAAACAGCTCCTAATTCCTGGTGGTGACCGCCCTGGGAGGAGAAAGGAAAATCCCCCAGCCTCGGGGTGGAAGCTCAGCCACCTGCTCAGCCCAAATCCCTCACTAGAGGTGGTGATCGCTGCTAAAACACGTTCTCCGTTCGTTGATTTGGTCATTGGAAAGGTGACATGTGTCAAGTGCTCTGTGACAACGAGGAGCGGTGTGGATTGCAGCTGAAAGGAGTACATTGCGGGCCTGAGGGGCAGGAGGTGCCTCAACTCCCACCAATCCTTGTCCTGGGTCCACGTAGGCCCGGTGATCACCTGATCACCCGATGCCTCAGAAGAAGCCTGGAATCAGGATCACTACACCAGCACCCAGCTTTGCAAAAGCTCAGTCACTATTTTAACTTCCATTGCATAAGCTGAGAAGACGCCATATGTTGTCACCGTCACAGAGAGAAGAGGCTCCGCTCAGAACCTCCGTGGTTCTGTGCACCCCCACCCACAAGCTCCACGGGACCGGGTGATGATCCCTCTACCCACCTCTGTGCTCTGCTCGTGACTCGAGTGCTGGCACGCAGCAGCCGCTCGTAAACACCTGCTGACTGAGAAACTGAGCCGGACATTGCCCTGGGATTCCTGGCACGGAACTGAGCCTACGGTTAGGGTAACAGGTGCCGAGGAACCAGCCAGAGCACATGGGGGAAAATTTGAACAGCCTCTGCGGCAGCAGGGTGCAGTAATGTCCCAGCCCTCTGACTCCTCACGGGATCCATCCCACCCTCAGAGAGAGCTTCGCAGGGGGCAGAGACCCTCAAGGCCATCTTGGAGCTCATCCCGTGCTCACGCACAGATAGGAGAGGAACAGGTGGGCTACACAGGACACACAGGACAGGAGCAGGAAGGCTACACAGGACACAGGAGAGGAACAGGAGGGCTACACAGGATACAGGACAGGAGCAGGAAGGCTACACAGGACACAGGAGAGGAACAGGTGGGCTACACAGGACACACAGGAGGAGCAGGAAGGCTACACAGGACACAGGA
>PVKS010052233.1:0-10842 GCA_004027875.1 Aplodontia rufa
GAGGGAGTAATTGCTTTGCCTTGTATAATAACATTGAGAAAGACTAGTTGAATTTTCAAGAATTTTTCACAATATTTCCTTCGTTTAATTGTTATTTTTCTACATTTTTACTGGTGCATTATACAATTGGTGGGATTTGTCGTTATATATTTGTATATGCACACGATATAACAATATACACCCCCAGCATTTAACCTCCTTCCCTGCCTCTCACTCCTTGGTCCCTTTCCTTTACTAATCTGTCTTTTACTTTTAGGAGATCCACTCCAAACTTTGTTTTTCTCTTTCCTCTCTAGCTTCCACATATGGGAGAAAACATATGACCCTTATCCTTCTGAGTTTGACTTGTTTCACTTAACACAATGGTCTCTAGTTCCATCCATTTTAATTCTATATCAGCATATTTTCTTTCTCCACCATTATATAAAATAGGTATTCAGAATAGTTTAAATGATTTTAGCCTCATCTTTCCACAACTAAACTTTAGCAGAAGGGCTGTACTTTTTATAGAACCCAAAGAAAAAATACTAAATTGGGAGAAAATATGAGTTAGCCCAGTACAGAGCATACATTTTCAAAGTTGTAGAATGAATTATAAACTGCAACTCATGTATCAATTTTGTTCTGATCTTATTAGATTGCTTCATCTTATATACCTACTGAATATAGTAAGAGCTAAAGGAGAAAGATGAGGGTAGTGAAACAAAAAGGCACCTGGCCACAGTGGTGCATACTGGTAATCTCAATGGCTCTGGAAGCTGAGGCAGAAGGATCACAAGTTCAAGGCCAGCCTCAGCAACTTAGGTAGACCCTAAGAAAGTTAGTGAGAACCTGTCTCAAAATTTAAAAAAAATAAATTAATCAAAAGGACTGGGTATATAGGTAGAAAATAAATGAATAAAAAGGGCTTGGATGTAGCTCAGTGGTAAAGTGCTCCAGGGGTCAATTCCCAGTACAAACAACAACAACTATGAAACTAGCAGAATGATAACCAATGGAGATTTCTTTTGCCTGGTCATGCCTGTTCACCAAAGCTATTCCAGGCTGAGGTCTATTTCTCCCTTCCAACATATCATAGTCCTATTCCTATTCCATCATAAATGAGCAGATCAGCATGAATTAGAGGTCAATAGAAATTGTCTCACCTAAGGAACAGAAAGACAAATGTTTGAAAAATATTAATCCAGTGAACTGACATGTAATTGGAAACTTGGAAAGAGAAGATTAAGAAAAATGGAAGAAAATAATTACAAGAAAAATGACTGACAACATCCCAATTTTGGTGAGAAGCATCAATTTATGTATTCAAAATTAAATACATTCAAAAATGATAAATACAAATAAAACCATACCTCACATGAGTTAAACTTCTGATACCACACGTAAAGAGCAAATCCTGAAAGCAGACAAAAATAATGACTGTAATCTCATAAAAAAAAAAAAATAGGCCAGAATAAAACTGAATGACACGTTAAAATGCTGAAAATTGAAACAGCATCCCTAAATTCTGTAGCCAAAAGCATGTTTCAGAATAAAAGTCACATAAAAACTTTCAGATGGACAAAAAATGAAAAAGTTTAATGCCATCAAACTTGCATTTGAAGAAAGCCCCTTTTTCACACTGACAGGAAATGATACCTAATAGAAGCTCAGATCCCCTGGAAGAAATAAAGGCACAAGAAACATTAAAATGTGGAAAATAAGTAAGAGAATAATATTTAATGCAAATATAGCTACATTGGGTTTTAGAGTCTACACACATAAATGTAAAATATATGATGGAAACAGTAGCATTTGGACTTCCCATTTTGAAATTCCCCTATTGTATGCAAAGTGACACAACATTTACTCCAATTAAAGTAACTGGAATATGATAAGGAAATATACTGTAATTCCTAGGATTATTTCTAAAAGTCATAAGAAGATGAGCCTGAAAACCTATTAAAGGAAATTGTTAGAGAATTCTTTTAAAACTGTTTAATCCAAAATAAGTCATAAAAAAGGAAAAGGAGAATGAAAAAGAAAGATAAAAGAAAAAAACCAATAATGAACTGGTCATTTCTCTGAAATTGCCTCTCAGTAGACCTGGCAAATCATCTATTTCAGCTAATGTAGTTTTCTATTCTTTAATTTACAATTGATTCTTTTTAAGTGTCCTGAAATTCCCCATCTATTCACTCATTAGGGTATTTTTTCCTTTCTATCATCAACATATTTAAAATAACTGTCTTTAAGTCCTTGTTAATTCCAGTGACTGGGTCTTTTTTTAATATATATTGGTGATAAACCCAGGGGCATTTAACCACTTAGCCTCATTCCCAGCCATTTTTCAAAAATTTTTACTTTGGGACAGAGTCACTAAGTTGCTCAGAGCCTTTCTAAGTTGCTGGTGCTGGCTTTGAACTGCTTCAGCCTCTCATTTTAGAGTTTCTATTTATTGGAAACTTCTCTTGACTACATGACAAATCTTCCTTTTTCTATGCATATCTAATAACTTTATATTGTATTTTAAACATTATCAAAGAGTTAATGGATTAGAAAATATTTTGTTTTGAAAATGTATTAATTTTTGTTTTAGAAGGAAGGTAAATTTCTGACTGAATACACTTAACTTTTGGAGGCTTGATTTTATGATTTGTTATATATAACTGTTAAAAACATGAGCTTTTCATCAGAACCTACTTTATCAGAACTTTCTTTCAAGGCTATATCACTGCCATGGACAGTGGTATAAATATCTGATAAGGATTTTTATTTTTCCAGCTGTTGTTTTACACCACCCTTTTTAAAGTCTTTCCTATGAATGTTTTTTTTTTTTGTTGTTTTTCTTTCTTTTTTTTCACTAACTATGGTAAATTTACAGAAGATTTGTTTTAGAATTTGTTGGGCAATTTCAGTTTTTCCTTTGGTTACTTTTTAGCCTCAGGGTATGGTCTTTACTCATAGGTTATGGCCTTTTTTGAGGATTTAATTTAAAATTGTTTTAAATTAAAACAACTGTTTTCCAAGTCTCTACAGTGTTAGAATTCAAACTCCAAATACTTCTATTGTGACTGAAATATGATTTAGTTCTTTTAACCTTCCAGTTTTTTTCTTCCTTTCTTGGGTCTTTGAACTCTCAGCCTGTCCAGATTATAGGTAAGCAATGATCCAAGGGAAGATTATTTATGCATTTGAAAGCTCCTCTACTGTAGTTCTTTCCTTCCTAAAATTTCTCTTTCACCCCAGATCAACCTCCAGCTACTCTGGAAGTCTCAAATTCCATCCTGTGTTTCTCAGGCCAAAGAACCATGATTTTCTGCTTGAGCTCTACCTGCAATACTTCATGAGAAATGGAATATTCCTTTAGGGGAAAAATATAAATAAGATCTCATTTGGTGTGGTTACCTTCCTTTCATGATGAAATCGTTCTTAGTTTTTCCTCCTTTTAATGATTCTCTGAATTGCTTCAAACAATTGAATTTTGTATTTTATCTAAAGTTTTATACTTCTCACCAGAGACTGAATTTGAACAAGGTAAAGTCCATGCTTTTATAATTACTCCATTGTATACCTAAAAAAAAGAACCAATTAAAAAAGACAAAAAATAACCATGGAAATAAAAAACAACAACAACAAAGCTCTGGCATTAATGAAATCTCTTTTCCTGAAAACACCGCAAATGGTCTATTTTGATCTTCCCAACATGTCCAAAGATAATCCATAATCTAGAGGATATTTCCCACAATGGTTTTTAGTCTATATTTCCTGCAATACGAGAGGCAATTCCCAGTAACATTTCTTACCCAGCATGCTCCTTGGAAGGTCTGATCATGGCCTGATAATTTTATAGTATTGAGAGCCCGTTGCCATTCTTGGTTTCATCCACCATTACTTTCCCCCTTTGTTTTCTCTGCTTCAGTCTCATTGATTCCTTGTTTTTCCTCAAACATGATGGCATAGTCCTCTCTCAAGTCTTTTGAACTTGGTGGCCATCTGCCCCAAACAATCTACCAGCCATCCATGTGTTTCACTTTCTCATTCTGTTTAAGTCTTTACTCAAATATCACCTTCTGAGGAAGACTTCCTTGACCTCTTTTTTAAATCACTAACTCTTTGTTATCCTGACATCATTTTCCTTGACCAAAATTATTTATTGTCAACTAGCATTTTATTATATTGACTTTCCTTCTAATGGGGTGCAGGAAATGCTACCATAAAATGTAGCATCTCTTTTCCTTTGAAGACCATCATATGACAGGAATCTTATCCCATATTTATAGGAAAGGGACACAGAAAACAATCAGAACAAATAGGCGTTATGAATTTCCTCCCAGTTTATTTTCACTGGGCAATAACCTTTTGTCCTCTACAGGACTGTCCACTCTTCAACCTAAGCATAAAAATAGTTTCCCACATTACTTAGGATCTTCATTTCTGACATCTCTCATGTCAGAAACTTGTATTAAATGTAAATTTTATGCTTCCTTTTAATCTGACCTTTGTTATAAGATCTTAGCTGTGAGCCTTGTAAAAGGTAAGAAAATAGTATTTTTTTTCTCTCCTACCTAGTTTATTTAATCTATGCTCTATTTAGAATGTATATTCAGTAAGGAAGAGAGTTTTGCCCATTTTAATCATTGCTTTTCCCCAGTCTAGATTTCCCTTGACACTAAGTGTTTGTTGAACGAATGAACAAATAGAATGTAATTCAGTCTTTTCCTCTAACTTGTTGCATTTCTTCTTTTTGGGATTTCTTTGTTATGTGATCACCCTTTCTATTCTGGTAAGCTTCAGCCTCCTGAGTCACTGGGATTACAGGTGTGTACTACCGCTCACAGTTTGGCTTCATTTCTTTGTAGATCTCCTCTCTAGCTTCTGTGGTTTGCACATTTTATTTTGTGCTCTTTCTGGAATAAGTCTTAGTAATGGTTCATGAAGTAGTGGGAAAAATGCACATGTATAGAAGACCAGGTCAACACGATGTGTAAACTGAGATATACTTTAGGTGCTGCAAACTAAAGCAGAAGATTAAAGTATAACACTTAAGTTTTCAGATACGAGAGCCAAACCACTTGCATTTATGTCTCTACTTGTCTACTACTGGATTTATAACCTTGGGGAAGTCACTTTGGGCCTCAGTTTCCCCATCTATAAAATGGAGGTAATACCTATGCTAAAGCACAAAATTACAATACATATAGTTTAAGGTGCTAATTGGATTTTATTTGTGATTCTAGACTGGAAACCATCTCATTCTATAAAGTAGAAAAAGTTTTCCAATGAGTTAAGCAGATGAGGATGGCTGTACAGGCAGAAAGGGGCTGAGGAAACCAGAGACAGGAAAAAAAGTTAGATTGGTCATTTCCAAGTGACTGTCCTTATAAGGTTTAACCAGAGAGGACTTCCTTACCATTCTGGATAAAAGTGGCCTGTTTGACTATAATCTTTCTCCTTATTTCTTGTATGGTCAGATAAGTTTTGGCTCAGTGGCATGAACTTCAGCATGAGTAACTCCATTTGGGTTAGAGCTGTTGGGCCCAGGGCTTAGATCAAATCAATGGTGTTCTCTATATTTTACCTAACAACCGTAATGACATCTACTTCATGGAGCTGTCATCTGACTTGAGTGCATGTGGAAACACTGAGAGTGGTGTCAGACACATGGTGAGCACGACACACGTGCTAGCTAATGTTTAATATCCTGGAGCAACGTGCTTCCCAGATGAGCCCAGGGTTGGGCCTGATTCAGCTTTCCAAAGTAGGGAAAGACTCGTCCTGTGAAGCTACCAACCCTGTCTGCTGCCTGTGGGAAACGGATGATATATGTGTAAAGAGAACCTTGAAGGAGAGTTGAACAGAAGCAGAGAAAAGCACGTAGAGTCTTGAAGATCAGATGTCCAGAAGCCAATGGCGAAGTATTTTAGGAGGAATTGCAAAGCTTACAATCCCTTCCTTGAACACAGGGGGAAAAGTCAAGTAGAAGTTATGAGGCAGCAGATTGTGCAAAGGTGATGTTCATTTTCATTCTAAAGTGCTACAGATGTTCCAAGTAAAACGGAAACAGTTAAGTTCACAGTTACACTCAAACAGTAAACTACTTCTGAGTCTGAGGGAACAAACAAAAGAAGTGACAATTTGACAAGAAAGTTATTACCAAGGTGAAGGTGTCATGAAAAAGAAGTCAAGGACAAACGGGTGTTAATGAAGTGCCTGAATGCAAAAGTTACAAGAACAAAAATTCAAAAGTTTCACTTAATAATCCATGAGGTCCCATCACGAGATGCGTGGACTGGGGAAACTGTGGTATGCATATATACACAATGGAGCGCTACTCAAATATTAAAAAGAATGAAATTATGGCATTTGCTGGTAAATGGATGGAAATGGAGAAAATCACACTAAGTGAAATGAGCCAAACTGAAAAATTCAAAGGTTGAATGTTTGTTCTCATGTGGAAGCTAGAGAAAAGTAAATGAAAGGGGGAGGGAAGGATAAGATTACATAAAGAATCATTCAAGTACAAATTCATACAGGAGCTAAAGGGAGTCTCACAGAGCAGAGCAAAGAGAAGGGAAGGGGATGAAGGATGAGAGGGAAAAGGGGGGATAAAAAGAAATAAAGCATATTTTGCACCTTTAAGATTCTAAATAATTACTACACAATCAGTAAGAACTGGAAAAGTAAAATAAAAAAAAGTAAAAATGAATGGGAGACCAATAGAAGAAAGGGACCAGGGGTGGGAGGAAGTGAAGGAGGGGGCAAATTCTGGGGAGGAAATGGCCAAATTATAATATTATATTATGTGCATGTATGAAAATGTAACAACAACTCCCATCCTCACATACAATTATAATGCACCAATGGTTGGTAGTTTTTATTCATCTCAGGGGCCCTCTCTTTACAAATGCCAACTCACTTTCAGAAGGTGGAACTGGACCAAGAATTCTATGATCTTCTTTGTGCTTCTTGAAAATAAAGAATAAGGACAATGTTTCATGACCCATTCCACACAGGCAAACTTCATCCTGACTCTCAGCACTGGGTCTCTCTCCAACTTGTGCTCTTTCTTCAAACAGATCACATAATTCTCACTCTGTGAACAGAGGTTCTGTAATAATAAAACTACACAATCTCACATAAATATGCGTGGAAACTGACACCATTCCACAACATCTGGTGCACACATCTGCCTTAAATTTCTCTCTTAGAAATTAGAGCATGCTATGGCATCTCTCTTGCTTGCGTGTGGACTTAATAACAAACCTGCAAATTATCGAGGAAACAAGTTATGCAACATTTCAAAGGGCTCGTGGGACAGGGTCTGAAGCCTTCTTGGCTTGTCTGGGTCTTGTTTTACTTCAGTTCCTCTTTGGAGAATAATTTCTATTGTGACTCCTTTAAGGTTTTGACAATCAATTAGCTGGGAAACTGTTATTTTATTTGGAATAACTTCTACAATTTTCATGCCAAGGCTTAGGATTAGGTCAGAAATGTTGTGTCAAATGTGGAGGAGATGGCATGTGTCTGATTTGCTCTTGGCGACACTTAGATGATTACCCTTTGATCCAGAGAATTTATTTGCCCCTTCAACTGTCCGCTCAGCGACAGCATTTGAGCAGATGAAAGTCAACCTCCGATTTCCTCATTCTTGTACATTATGTGCAGGCTTTTGGGAAGCTCTGCTAAAACACTGGAGAGAGCTCTCTGATGACCAAAATTATTCTGCCACCTAAAATAACATCCTGTCTGCCACCCCTTGCCATATTATAGCAGTGTTTGGAAAGGTTAAAGGGAGAGAGGGTGGAGGGGGCAGGAGTTTGGGGCAGCTGAAATAAAAGCTGTAATGTCTTTGAATTTCCTTAGTTGGCACTAACCTTACCTGCCACTAGCTTCAGATTGGACATGCCACTTGGGTAACATAATGACTACTTACCAGCCCACTTCAAACACTGATCCTTAGGAAGGCATACTTTATTTTTTCCCCTTTCTCTTTGCCCTTCAGTATGCATGTAAGCCTTTTTAATGAGACTTCCAGCCTTGTGGCCCACAGTTAAAGCATCTGTACGTCAATCATCCTCTCTGGTTCCTACCAGATGCCCCTGAAATAGACCACTGCCCACAAGCCAGCAGGTTGGGGATGCTAACGGCTGTAACAATTAAAAGAACCTAATTAACCCACTAGCTCGGTGGCACCCTTGCCTTGTCTGTGCAGCCACCGTGCAGAGTCTCCTCCAGAAATTTCTCCACAGCAATGTTACAGGCTGTTCTTTTTCACCCTGAGAGGTGAAAACAAAACAGGAACTAAAATTGGAGTGCGCAGAGCCATCTGGATCAGATGTGGCACAGGCAAGATGGTCTGGCAACTTTTCCAATCCTTGCCCTGCAAAGAAAGCTACCAAGGGCCCAGAGAGCAAAACTCTATCCCAGAGAATACAAGGGTTTCCATACTGCAATCTCTCTGTCAAAAGGCACTCAGCTAAAAACACCTGAAAGCACTCTTTGCTTCCCTTTCCTGATTCTGTGTCATTTTGTAGGACAAGTCACAGTGAAACTTCCTGTGTGTCTTTCTAATGGGAGCACTAGAAGAATCCCCCAGATAAGTTTCACTGAATTTTCTTTTTTGAAAACTAGGAACTGGAACATTTAATAACACAATATTTCACTTCTAGGCTCCTGAAATCAATTTGATGTTATGGGAAAAACAAACTTGGAAAGGAAATTATTTTTTTATTTTTGTACTGGGGATTGAACCCGGGGACACTTTACCACTGAGCTCAACCCCCAATTCTAGTCCTCTTTATTTATTTTTTATTTTCTTTTATTTTGAGAAAGGGTGTCACAACCCTTCACAAAGTTGCTGAGGCTGACCTTGAACTTGCGATCCACCTGCAGGGATTATAGACATTCACCACCACGCCTGGCTAAAGATATGATCTTGACCTAAGTCCCAGATTTGCTGCTTCTGACTGTGTGCCTTATAAAAAGATCTTGTTCCATTTAAGCCTCAATTCCCTCAGCTGCAAAATGGGCATGATACTGTTAACGATTGCTTTGCTTAGCCCACAAGAGCAATAAAATAAAACATGATCTCCATATGTTTCTGTTATTTTAAATAGAAGTGTTTTATTTTTCTGGTTATAAAATTATGTCTGCTTATTCTAAATTTTTTCAGTAAATATAAACATGAAAATCATTTCTATTTTCAAAGAAATAACCACTACTAGCATTTTGATATTTTTCCTTCCAGACATCCCTTGTACACATATTCTTAGTTCACAAAAGTAGCATCACACTATACAAATTGTTTGTAAAATGCAATTTTTATTTCATGTAATGTGAAAATGTAAGCTATTATTATTTTTACTATGAAAAAGAAATCAACCTAGATGCCAATTGAAGATAGCACAAATATAGGCAGCATATGGCATTTCTCCACTGTGTCAAAGTGAATTATTCATAAGCGTTTGTCAGAAATATATCCAAGGTTACTGAGCTATTCTAGAACAAAGGGAACAAATGCTGAGACAGAGATTGCTACGTGTTCAATAAGACCTGTTTCTTTTTCCTCTGGACACATGGCTCAACCGAATTTGCTAGAACTCCTTATATTTAACGGTGTGACTGAGATTTAGTAAACAGAATACAAGTGGAAGAAATACATGTGAATTTCATATCAAGTGGCTGATAAAGAGGTTATGCTTCTGCTGTGGATCCAGCATCATCCTCTGATAGCCTGTGAACTGAAGCCTGGGAATGACCATGAGGTGCATCTCCTGCAGAGCACACGTTGGTCTTCAGGTGAATAAGAAGTATACTTCTCAGAGCTTGCTATGGACATATATAGATTCACTACAGTAGAGTCTACCTTCATATATATCTATAAAGCACCAAATTTAGAAAAAGCAGTAAATAAATAGAAGGAAGGCCAGCAGGGAAGCAGGGGGAAACAGAGAAAGGGAAACAGGAGGAGAGAGTGAGAGGGAAAGAAGAAATGGGAGAAAATGGAGAAAATTATATTCTATGTACAAGTCAATAAATCATGATTATGTATAACTATAATGCACTAATAAAACAATTTTGAAGAATATACATTTACTAGGCTACTGAATTTCAGAAATTTATATCACAACTAACTTTTTCTTAGCTTAACAAAACTTTTAGCACAATTCCAACTGATATCAAAATTTGTGATGCTCACATCCCTTATATTTTATGGCACGTTATTTACATATAATTTGTGCACATCCTACTATATAGTTTAAGTCATCTCTAGGTTACTTATAATACCTTATGCAATGTAAATACTATGTAAATAATTTCTTTGATGTACTGTTTAGGGGGAAATGACAAGGAAAAAAGTCAGTACATGTTTAGTACAGAAGCAATTTTTTCCCCTAAATATGTTTGGTGCATGGTTGGTTGAATCGACAGACATGGAATCCATGGGTATCCTGACGTGTAGACAAAGCTAAAAATCATTGAGTGTTTTAATTTCATCAGTGGGGAAAAGAAGTCTCCCATTTTTACTTATTTGATACAAATACATTTCTCTCTGCTCCCTTATTAAAAATTCATAAATGCTATTCCTAGAGACAAAGTCATCTTATATATAAAATTTAGACAGAAATGCAAATATCTTGAAGAGAGACAACACTAAGGTGTGGACAATGGAAATAATTTCTACAGCTAAAATCTAGGGAGAAATGAGAGAAAGCAGAGAAACAATAAGAATCCAAAAGGAGGGGCTCGAGCGGTAGCTCGGCGGTTACGGCACTTGCCTGGCATGCGCAAGTACACAGGTTCAAACCCCAGCACCACATACACAACTAAGTGTCAGAGCAACAAAAGCCATGTGAAAAA
>PVKS010052234.1:0-10845 GCA_004027875.1 Aplodontia rufa
TCTGCACATTATCTCAAAGCAATGCAGGCTTGTGTTGTATGCTTTAAACCACTATGCGGTTTTGCTGCTGAAAATGCGCTTTGAAAGTGGCTGCTGGCTGCTGGCCACAAAGGGCAATTCCTAGGCATTTCTGACTGAGATCTGCTAAAGCGCTCAGCATAGCAAGTGGGGATACTGACAACGGCTCTGCACTGACTGCCATTGGTGACTTACCTCCAACATATACCTCACAGTCTTTGTGATATTAGGGAAAGCTCCTAATACTTTCCTGGATGAAAGTGTGTGTGCTGAAAGCAAAATAAACCTGCATTTCTTAGAGAGTTTTCACCAGCAGCTGGAGACTCTATTCACAGAGTTATTTCCCAGAGCTGAATCAACACTCCCAAATTCAGTTGGTTTGATATCATTGGCTGCTTTTTCACACAGGGACATATTAATAAATATGGAGAAGGGTAGCACAGTGGTTGAACATTCAGGTTTCCAATTCCACTTCCATTTAAGACTCCATGCCTGAGTTCCACATTCCAAAGCCAGCTTTATTCTAGAATGCAACTCTAAGTTCTAATCGTCTACCAACTAACTGAAGCAAACATCCAGCACTATCTGCTATGAACCCTTGAGTTTGGCCTGTGCGTAAAACTGCAGACAGTAAGTCTCCGGTGTGGCAGACTGAAACTTGATCCGTGAGCGCAGTACAAAGAGTCCGCACTGGGTGTAGAGTCTTTGCACACTATCTCAAAGCAATGCAGGCAAGTGTTGTATGCTTTAATCCACTATGTGGTTTTGCTGTTGAAAAGGTGCTTTGAAAGAGGCTGCTGGCTGCTAGCCATACAGGGACATTCCTAGGTTTTTCTGCCTGAGATCTGCTAAAGCGCTCAGCATAGCACGTGGGGTTACTGAAACAGGCTCTGCAAGGACTGCCATTGGTGACTTAGCTCCCACATATACCTCAATGACTGTGTGATATTAGGGAAATCTCCTTAACCTTTCCTGGAAGGAAGTTTGTGCGGTGAAAGGAAAATAAACCTGCATTTGTAGAGAGTTTCAACCAGCAGCTGGAAACTCTATTCAGACTTACTTCCCAGAGCTGAATCAACACTCCCAAAGTTAGTGGGTTTGATATCATTGGCTGCTTTTTCACACAGGGACTTTTTGATACATATGTAGAAGGGAAGCCCACAGTGCTAGAACGTTCAGGTTTCCAATTCCACTTCCTTTTAAGAATCCAAGCCTGTGTTCCACGTTCCAAAGCCAGCTTTATTCTAGAATGCAAGTCTAAGTTCTAATCTGCTGCCAACTCACTGATAGCAGTCCTTGCAGCAGTATCTGCTATGAACCCTTGAGTTTGGCCCTTGCTTAAAAGTGCAGACAGGAAATCTCTGGTGTGGCAGACTGAAACTTGATCCATGAGCGCAGTACAAAGAGTCCACACTGGGTGTAAAATCTCTGCACACTATCTCAAAACAATGCAGGCTTGTGTTGTATGCTTTAATCCACTATGTGGTTTTGCTGTTGAAAACGCGCTTTGAAAGCCACTGCTGGCTGCTAGCCACAAAGGGCAATTCCTAGGCGTTTCTGCATGAGATCTGCCAAATCGCTCATCACAGCAAGTGGGGATACTGACAATGGCTCTGCACTGACTACCATTGGTGACTTAGCTCCAACACATCCCTCACAGTCTGTGTGATATTATGGAAAGCCCTTATCCTTCCCTGGAAGGAACTTTGTGCGCTGAAAGCAAAATTAATCTGCATTTCGTAGAGAGTTTCAACCAGCAGCTAGAAACTTTATTCACAGACTTATTTCCCAGAGCTGAATCAACACTCGCAAACTCAGTGAGTTCGATATCATTGGCTGCTTTTTCACACAGGGACTTATTAATAAATATGTAGAGTGGAAGCCCACAGAGCTAGAACAAAGAGGCTTCCAACTCCTGTTCCTTTTAAGAATCCAAGACTGTGTTCCACGTTCCAAAGCCAGCTTAATTCTAGAATCCAAGCCTAAGTTCTAATCCTCTACCAACTAACTGAAAGCAATCAGTGCAGCACTATCTGGTATGAACCCTTGAGTTTGGCCCGTGCTTAAAACTGCAGACAGGAAATCTCTTGTGTGGCAGACTGAAACTTGATCCGTGAGCGCAGTACAGAGTCCACACTGGGTGTAGAGTCTCTGCACACTATCTCAAAGCAATGCATGCTAGTATTGTATGCTTTAATCCAGTTTGTGCTTTTGCTACTGAAAACATGCTTTCTAAGCGTTTTTGGCTCCTAAACACAAAGGGCAATTTGCTAGGCATTTTTGTCTGAGATCTGCTAAAGCCCTCAGCATAGCAAGTGGGGATATTGAAACCGGCTCTACACTGACTGCCATTGGTGACCAAGCTCCAATATGTACTCACTGACTGTGTGATATTAGGGAAATATCCTTAACCTTTCCTGGAAGGAAGTTTGTGTGCTGAAAGGAAAATAAACCTGCATTTTGTAGAGAGTTTCAACCAGGAGCTGGAAACTCTATTCAGAGCATTATTTCCCAGAGCTGCAACAACACTCCCAAACTTAGTGGGTTTGATATCATTGGCTGCTTTTTCACACAGGGACTTATTAATAAATATGTAGAAGGGAAGCCGACAGTGCTAGAACTTTCAAGTTTCCAATTCCAGTTCCTTTTAAGAATACAAGCCTGTGTTCCATGTTCCAAAGCAAGCTTTATTCTTGAATGGAAGTCTAAGTTCTAATCCTCTGCCAACTCACTGAAAGCAGTCATTGCAGCACTATCTGCTATGAACCCTTGAGTTTGGTCCGTGCTTAAAACTGCAGAAAGGAAATTTCTGGTTTGGCAGACTGAAACTTGATCCATGTTCTCAGTACAAAGAGTCCACACTAGGTGTAGAGTCTCTGCACACTATCTCAAAGCAATGCAGGCTTGTGTTGTATGCTTTAATCCACTATGCGGTTTTGCTGTTGAAAACGCACTTTGAAAGAGGCTGCTGGCTGCTAGCCACAAAGGGACATTCCTCGGCGTTTCTGCCTGAGATCTGCATAAGCATGTCGCATAGCAAGTGGTGATACTGAAACCGGCTCTGCACTGACTGCCATTGGTGACCTAGCTCCAACATATACCTCACTGACTGTGTGTTATTAGGGAAATCTCTTTAACCTTTCCTGGAAGGAAGTTCGTGTGCTGAAAACAAAAGAAACCTGCATTTCGTAGAGAGTTTCAACCAGCAGATGGAAATTCTATCCACAGACTTATTTCCAATAGCTGAACCAATACTACCAAACTTAGTGGGTTTGATATCATTGACTGCTATTTCATACAGGGACTTATAAATAAATATGTGAAAGGGAAGCCCACAGTGCTAGAACATTCAGGTTTCCAATTCCTGTTCCTTTTAGGAATCCAAGCCTATGTTAGATGTTCCAAAGCAAGATTTATTTTAGAATGCAAGTCTAAGTTCTAATCCTCTGTCAAATAACTAAAAGTTATCATTGCAGCACTATCTGCTATGAACCCTTGAGTTTGGACAGTGCTTCAAACTGCAGACAGGAAATCTCTTGTGTGGCAGACTGAAACTTGATCTGTGAGCGCAGTACAAAGAGTCCGCACTGTGTGTAGAATCTCTGCACACTAACTCAAAGCAATGCAGGCTTGTGTTGTATGCTTTAATCCACTATGCGATTTTGCTATTAAAAATGCGCTTTGAAAGCAGCTGCTGGATGCTAGCCACAAAGGGACATTCCTAGTCATTTCTGCCTGAGATCTGCTAAAGCGCTCAGCATAGCAAGTGGGAATACTGAAACCGGCTCTGCACTGACTGCCATTGGTTACCTAGCTTCTACATATACCTCACTGACTGTGTGATACTAGGGAAATCTCCTTAACCTTTCCTGCAAGGAAGTTCGTGTGCTGAATGGAAAATAAACCTGTGTTTCATATAGAGTTTCAAACAGCAGTTGGAAACTCTGTTTACAGACTTATTTCCCAGAGATGAATCAACACTCTCAAACTTAATGGATTCCATATCATTGGCTGCTTTTTCACACAGGGAATTATTAATATATATGTAGAGTGGAAGCCCACAGTGCTAGAACATTGAGGCTTCCAATTCCTGTTCCGTTTAAGAATTCGAGTCTGTTTTCCACGTTCCAAAGCCAGCTTTATTTTAGAATGCAAGTCTAAGTTCTATTCCTCTGCCAACTAACTGAAAGCAATCATTGCAGCACTATCTGTTATGAACACTTGAGTTTGGCCCGTGATTAAATCTGCAGACAGGAAATCTCTGGTGTGGCAGACTGAAACTAGAATCATAAGCTCAGTTCAATGAGTCCACACTAGGTGTAGAGTCTCTGCACATTATCTCAAAGCAATGCAGGCTTGTGTTGTATGCTTTAAACCACTATGCGGTTTTGCTGTTGAAAATGTGCTTTGAAAGCAGCTGCTGGATGCTAGCCACAAAGGGCAATTCCTAGGCATTTCTGCCTGAGATCTGCTATAGCGCTCAGCATAGCAAGTGGGGATACTGACAACGGCTCTGCACTGACTGCCATTGGTGACTTACCTCCAACATATACCTCACAGTTTGTGTGATATTAGGGAAAGCTCCTAATCCTTTCCTGGTTGGAAGTTTGTGTGCTGAAAGCAAAATAACCCTGCATTTCTTAGAGAGTTTTCACCAGCAGCTGGATACCCTATTCACAGAGTTATTTCCCAGAGCTGAATCAACACTCCCAAATTCAGTGGATTTGATATCATTGGCTGCTTTTTCACACAGGGACATATTAATAAATATGTAGAGGAGTAGCCCACAGTGCTGGAACATTCAGGTTTCCAATTCCACTTCCATTTAAGACTCCATGCCTGAGTTCCACATTCCAAAGCCAGCTTTATACTAGAATTCAAGCCTACGTTCTAATCCTCTACCAACTAACTGAAAGCAAACATTGCAGTACTATCTGCTATGAACCCTTGAGTTTGGCCCGTGCTTAAAACTGCAGACAGGAAATCTCTTGTGTGGCAGACTGAAACTTGATCCGTGAGCGCAGTACAAAGAGTCCACACTGGGTGTAGAGTCTCTGCACACTATCTCAAAGCAATGCAGGCTAGTGTTGTATGCTTTAATGCACTATGCGGTTTTGCTGTTGATAACCAGCTTTGAAAGTGGCTGCTGGCTGCTAGCCACAAAGGGACATTCCTAGGTGTTTCTGCCTGAGATCTGCTAAAGTGCTCAGCATAGCACGTAGGGTTACTGAAACGGGCTCTGCACGGACTGCCATTGGTGACTTAGCTCCAAAATATACCTCAGAGACTGTGTGATATTAGGGATAGCTCCTTATCCTTTCCTGAAAGGAACTTTGTGTGCTGAAAGCAAAATTAACCTGCATTTCGTAGAGAGTTTCAACCAGCACCTGGAAACTCTATTCACAGACTTATTACCCAGAGCTGAATCAACACTCCCAAACTTAGTGGTTTCAATATTATTGGCTGCTTCTTCACACAGGGACTTATTAATAAATATGTAGAGTGGAAGCCCACAGTGATTGAATATTCAGGCATCCAATTCCTTTTCCTTTTAACATGCCAAGCCTGTGTTCCACGTTCCAAAGCCAGCTTTATTTTAGAATGCAAGTCTAGGTTCTAATCCTCTGCCAACTAACTGAAAGCAATCATTGCAGCACTATATGCTATGAACCCTTGAGTTTGACCCATGCTTAAAACTGCAGACAGGAAATCTCTGGTTGGCAGAATGAAACTTGATTGATAAGCTCAGTACAAAAAGTACACAATGGGTGTAGAGTATCTGTACACTATCTCAAAGCCATGCAGGCTTGTGTTGTATGCTTTAATCCACTATGCGGCTTTGCTGTTGAAAATGCGCTTTGTAAGCGGCTGCTGGCTGCTAGCCACAAACGGCCATTCCCAGGCGTTTCTGCCTGAGATTTGCTAAAGCGCTCAGCATAGCCAGTGGGGATACTAAAACGGGCTCCGCCCGGACTAACATTGGTGACCTATCTCCAACATATACCTCACAGACTGTGTGATATTTGGGAAATCTCATTAACCTTTCCTGGAAGCAAGTTTGTGTGCTGAAAGCAAAATAAACCTGCATTTCGTAGAGAGTTTCAACCAGCAGCTGTAAACTCGATTCAGACTTATTTCCCAGAGCTGAATCAACACTCCCAAACTCAGTGGTTTTAATATCAATGGCTGCTTTTTCACACAGGAACTTAGAATAAATATGTAGAAGGGAAGCCCACAGTGCTAAAACATTTAGGTTTCAAATTCCATTTTCTTTTAAGAATCCAAGCCTGTGTTCCACGTTCCAAAGCCAGCTGTATTCTAGAATGCAAGTCTAAGTTCTAATCCCATGTCAACTAACTGAAAGCAATCATTGCAGCACTATCTGCTATGAAACCTTGAGTTTGGCCCATGCTTTAAACTTCAGACAGGAAATCTATGCTGTGGCAGACTGAAACTTGATCCATGAGCTCAGAACAAAGAGCCAACACTGTGTGTAGAGTCTCTGCACACTATCTCAAAACAATGCAGGCTTGTGTTGTATGCTTCAATCCACTATGCGGTTTTGCTGTTGAAAAGGCGCTTTGAAAGCGGCTGCTGGCTGCTAGCCACAAAGGGCATATCCTAGGTGTTTCTGCCTGTAATCTGCTTAAGCGCACAGCATAGCAAGTGTGGATACTGAAACCGGCTGTACACTAACTGCCATTGGTGACCTAGCTCTAACATATACCTCACTGACTGTGTGGTATTAGGCTAAATCCTTAACCTTTCCTGGAAGGAAGTTTGTGTGCTGAAAGGAAAATAAACCTGCATTTCATAGAGAGTTTCAACAAGCAGCTGGAAACTCTATTGACAGACTTATTTCCCAGAGCTGAATCAACACTCCCAAAGTCATTTGGTTTGATATCATCGAATGCTTTTTCACACAGTAACTTATTAATAAATATGTAGAAGGGAAGCCCACAGTGCTAGAACATTTAGGTTTCCAATTCCAGTTCCTTTTTAGAATCCAAGCCTGTGTTCCACTTTCCAAAGCCAGCTTTATTCTAGAATGCAAGTCTAAGTTCTAATCCTCTATCAACTAACTAAAAGCAATCATTGCAGCACTATCTGCTATGAACCCATGAGTTTGGCCAGTGCTTAAAAATGCAGACAGGAAATCTCTTGTGTGGCAGACTGAAACTTGATCCGTGAGTGCAGTACAAAGAGTCCACACTGGGTGTAGAGTCTCTGCACACTATCTCAAAGCAATGCAGGCTAGTGTTATATGCTTCAATCCAGTATGTGGTTTTGCTACTGAAAACATGCTTTGTAAGCGTTTTTGGCTCCTAAACACAAAGGGCAATTTGCTATGCATTTTTGTCTGAGATCTGCTAAAGCGGTCAGCATAGCAAGTGGGGATATTGAAACCGGCTCTGCACTGACTGCCATTGGTGACCAATCTCCAATATATACTCACTGACTGTGTGATATTAGGGAAATATCCTTAACCTTTCCTGGAAGAAAGTTTGTGTGCTGAAAGGAAAATAAACCTGCATTTCATAGAGAGTTTCAACCAGGAGCTGGAAACTCTATTCAGAGCCTTATTTCCTAGAGCTGCAACAAGACTTCCAAACTTAGTGGGCTTGATATCATTGGCTGCTTCTTCACAGGGACTTATTAATAAATATGTAGAATTGAAGCCCACAGTCATAGAACATTCAGGTTTCCAATTCCAGTTCCTTTTAAGAATCCAAGCCTATGTTCCAAGTTCCAAAGACAGCTTTATTCTAGAATGCAAGTCTAAGTTCTAGTCTCTCCCAAAACTGAAAGCAATCATTGCAGCACTATCTGTATGAACCCTTGAGTTTGGTCCATGCTTAAAACTGCAGAAAGGAAATCTCTGGTTTGGTAGACTGAAACTTGATCCGTGATCTCAGTACAAAGAGTCCACTCAGGGTGCAGAGTCTCTGCACACTATCTAAAAGCAATGCAGGCTAGTGTTGTATGCTTTAATTCACAATGCGGTTTTGCTATTGAAAACAAGCTTTGAAAGCAGCTGCTGGTTGCTAGCCACAAAGGAACATTCCTAGGCGTTTCTGTCTGAGATCTGTTTAAGCGCGCAGCATAGCAAGGGGGGATACTGAAACCGGCTCTGCACTGATTGCCATCGTTGACTTAGCTCCAACATATACCTCACACTCTGTGTGATATTAGGGAAAGCTCCTTATCCTTTCCTCAAATGAATTTTGTGTGCTGAAAGCAAAATAAACCTGCATTTCGTAGAGAGTTTCAAGTAGCAGCTGGAAACTCTATTCACAGACTTATTTCCCAGAGCTGAATCAAAACTCCCAAACTCAGTGGTTTTGATATCGTTGGCTGCTTTCTCACACAGCGACTTATTAATAAATATGCAGAAGGGAAGCCCACAGTGGTAGAACATTCAGGTTTCCAATTCCTGTTCCTTTTAAGAATCCAAGACTGTGTTAGACATTCCAAAACCAGCTTTATTCTAGAATGCAAGTCTAAGTTCTAATCCCCTGTCAACTAACTGAAAGCAATCATTGCAGCACTACCTGCTATGAACCATTGAGTTTGGACCATCTTTAAAACTGCAGACAGGAAATCTTTGCTGTGGCAGACTGAAACTTGATCCGTGAGCACAGTACAAAGAGTCCGCACTCTGTGCAGAATCTCTGCACACTATCTCAAAGCAATGCAGGCTTGTGTTGTATGCTTTAATCCACTATGCGGTTTTGCTATTGAAAACACACTTTGAAAGCGGCTGCTGGCTGCTAGCTACAAAGGGCCATTCCTAGTCGTTTCTGCCTGAGATCTGCTAAAGCGCTCAGCATAGGAAGTGGGGATACTGAAACCAGCTCTGCACAGACTGCCATTGGTGACCTAGCTCCAACATATACCTCACTGACTGAGTGATATTAGGGAAATCTCCTTAACATTTCCTGCAAGGAAGTTTGTGTGCTGAAAACAAAATAAACCTGCATTTCGTAGAGAGTTTCAACCAGCAGCTGGAAACTCTGTATTCAGACTTATTTCCCAGAGGTGAATCAACACTCCCAAACTCAGTGTGTTTGATATCATTGCCTGCTTTTTCACACAGGTACATATTAATAAATATTTAGAAGGGAAGCCCACAGTGCTAGAATATACAGGTTTCCAATTCCAGTTTCATTTAACATGCCAAGCCTATGTTCCACGTTCAAAAGCCAGCTTTATTTTAGAATGCAAGCCTAAGTTCTAATCCTCTACCAACTAACTGAAAACAAACATTGCAACACTATCTGCTATGAACCCTTGAGTTTGGCCCATGCTTAAACCTGCAGAAAGGAAATCTCTGGTGTGGCAGACTGAAACCTGATTTGTGGGCTCGGTACAAAAAGTCCACACTGGGTGTAGAGTCTCTGCACACTATCTCAAAGCAATGCAGGCTTGTGTTGTATGCTTTAAACCACTATGTGGTTTTGCTGTTGAAAACCAGCCTTGAAAGTCCCTGCTGGATGCTAGCCATAAAGGGCAATTCCTAGGCATTTCTGCCTGAGATCTGCTTAAGCACACAGAATAGCCAGTGTGGATACTGAAACCGGCTCTGAATAGACTGCCATTGGTGACCTAGCTCCAACATATACCTCACTGACTGTGTGATATTAGGGAAATCTTCTTAACCTTTCCTGGAAGGAAGTTTGTGTGCTGAAAGGAAAATAAACCTGCATTTCGTTTAGAGTATCAACCAGCAGCTGGAAACTCTATTCACAGACTTATTTCCAGAGCTGAATCACACTCCCAAACTCAGTGGGTTTGATATCATTGGCTCCTTTTTCACACAGGAATTTATTAATAAATATGTAGAAGGGAAGCCCACAGTGCTAGAACATTTAGGTTTCCAATTCCATTTCCTTTTCTTTTTTTTTATTTTATGAAAAATATTTCTATTTAATGCTTTAACCTAGTAGTATATGGTAGATACTCAGGAATAAATGTTTATATTCAAATACTTCCACTTTCAAATAAAATCTAATGTGATTTGAGAGGAACCGTAATCGTTGATAATATTTATCAAGGACTCAATATATATTTGGAGCTTGAAATCACTCAGCAATCTCATGAAATAGATAATATTAATGTCATCATTATTTTATAGATGAGAAAGCAGAGAGTCAGAATAGTTGTGAATCATGGCCAAGGCATGGAGGAGGTGAGAAAATGTAGTTTTGAAACCAACAATCTATCTCCAAAGTAATAAACATAGTATAAATCCATATTTTGTTGTTTCCTATAAAAGCAAAGCTCTCTGCAATATCATATTATTTTTTTTTTTGGTTTTGTAAATTACTTTTTTTTTGAACGACCTTACAAAATTTTAACAAAATAATATAAAATGTGTGTAAAATGTGTAAATATTCTGGATATTGCAATTATCCCCAGGAGTGCCCCTCCCATTACCCTCCCTTATCCCTCCCTTCCCTTTCCCTTTATAATTATAAAAAAAAGTATTAGATTGTAAAGCATTACATCTTATCTGGATTTAACTCATGTTACTTGACCAACTTTCTCACTGTCCATGGTCTAGTCCCCACCTCCTCCTATGAGTGGAGACAATAGACCCTTAGATCTCTGGGTTAATCTGATTTTACTCATCATGATCTCTTCCATAACCATCCATTTACCCTCAAAGGCTGCAAGGTCATTGTTTCTAATTGCTGTGTAATATTCCATGGTATAAATGTACCACAGTTTTTGGATCCATTCTTCCTGTGAGGGACACCGGGGTTGTTTCCTTAGCCTAGCAATGGTAAATTGTGCTGCCATGAACATCGATATTGCTGTGTCACT
>PVKS010052235.1:0-10853 GCA_004027875.1 Aplodontia rufa
TTTTTTTTTTTTAGCACTTTTTTAAATTCATTCAACATAGTCATACACATAGGAAGGAATGGTTGCCACATAATCAAGATCACACGCATAATGACAGAGGCAAGCCAAGGCTGATGCCAGCTCATGATTTCCGCCCTTAGGTGCCAATTCTTAAACAATGACAGAGCAGAACTACCGTTTGTCCTCTGGAACTGAAGTTTCAAATATAAATTGAATGAGCCAGGTGCGGTGGCTCCCGCCTATAATCCGAGCAACTCCGGAGGTAGAGGCAAGAGGATCACAAGTTGGAGGCCAGCCTTGGCAATTTAGCGAGACCCAAGCAATGGTAGTTAGACCCTGCCTCAAATAAAAAAAAAAAAAAAAAAGGCTGGGGATGTGGCTCAGTGGTAAAGCACCCCTGGGTTCAATTCTTAGTACTAAAACAAAAGTTGTAAATTGGTACCTGTCCAGAGGGAAGAGATATTAAGCTTTTGGTTAGAGCCCTGAAGGGGCTACACCCTAGAGGACCAAGGTGTGTGGATCCGCACTCAAAACAAAGACTACATCTAATCAACTAAATAAGTCTAATCAACTCAGTCTCTATTTAGATTAAAATAATATCCCCCGAACCCTCCCCCGTGTCACTGCCTGGGAAGTTAATCCACTCTGAAGGAAGGTGATGGGATTTAGAGTTTTAAATATGCATGTGTTTCTAAAAATAAGCTAGGCATGGCGGTGGCGCACACCTGTGATCTCAGTGACTCCAGAGGCTGAGGCCGAAGGATCAAAGGTTCCAGGCCAGACTCAGCAATTTAGCAAGGCTCAAAGCAACTTTGCAAGATCCTGTCTCAAAATAAAAAATAAAAAATTAAAAAGGGTTAGGGATGTAGCTCAGTGATAAAGTTCCCCTGGGTTCAATCCCTGGTACACAAAAAATGTAAAACTAAAAACTGAGCCCAGGGGTGCTTTACCACTGAGCCACATCCCCAGCCCTTTTTTCTTTTTTGAGACAGGATCTCACTAAATTGCTTAGGGCCTCACTAAATTTCTGAGGCTGGCCTTGAGCTTGTGATCCTCCAGCCCCAGCCTCCTGGGCCGCTGGGGTAACAGGCATGTACCACTGCGCGTGGCCAAAATAGAAAATAAATTAAAAATGCACAATGATCTCCTTGGATAAACAACTACTAGGCATACCAGAAGAGTTGTTTGCACAAGACTGTGTAGAGTAGGTTTGTAAGATCTGAATAGCAGGGCTGGAGTGGTGTCTTGGTGGTTATAGCACTTGCCTGGCATGCATGAGGACGTGGGTTCGAACCCCAGCACTACATACACAATAGAGCAATGAAGGCAATGGGAAAAACTAAATAAAATTGCTCTCTTTCTCACTGCCCCTCTTTCTCTCTTTAAAAAAAAAAATGTGGGGCTGGAGCGGTGGCTCAGTGGTTATGGCGCTTGCCAGGCATGCGCAAGTACACGGGTTCAAACCCCAGCACCCACGTACACAACTAAGTGTCAGAGCAACGACAGCCATGTGAAAAACTCAATAAAAATTGATTGTCTCTCTCTCTCTATCTTTCTCTCTTTAAAAAATTTTAAAAAATGTAATTGTATTGAATGATTTTTTTTTTAAACAGAGAGAGACAGAGAGAGAGAGAAAGAGAGAATCAATTTTGGTTTTCCACGTGGCTTTCATTGCTCCAACTCTTCCTTGTCTACCTGGTGCTGGGGTTTGAACCCGCGTCCTCACACACGCCTGACAACCACCGAGCCACCGCTCCAGCCCCAGATGATTGACGTCTAATCTCTGAAATCAGCATTCTGTGATTACCTCATCTAGTTGCAGAGCTAACACGACTTTTCTATCAGGAGAGTTAATATTTGCTGGGTTGCTTTTCGTGTTTTTCCCTTTCCTCTTGGAGAAACCCTGTGGTGCAGGTCTCATCACCTCTGGTGTAAAGATAAGGACTTTAAGCATGAGCTTCAAGTAGCTCATATTCCCCTGTTTTGTTGGTTTCTGCCTCCACCCGCTCCGCCCCAGGCTGGGGGTTGTGCTCTGGTTGCTCTTTCCCAGCTTACATCCCCAGATCTTTTCCACCGTTGCCGCTTTGAGGCAGGGTCTTGCTCAATTTCTAGAGATTGTCCTTGAAGTTGTGATACTTCAGCCTCAGCCTTGGCTGGCCTTGGGACTGACTGACAGGCGCGTGCCACCACGCCTGCCTCAAAATCAGGCTTCAAAGTCATGCAGAACCCAAAGTCTCCGGTCCTAACTGCACCAGCCAAACTTCTGAGCTTGGGACTTGGATAGGCATCTTGCACACCTTGGTCACTCTAGCTGTTTAAAGTCACAGCATCCAGTTAAACCAAGGTTTTCACCTCTCTCATTCTTCTTCTTTTAAGAGTAAGGGGCTGTAGCGGTGGCTCAGCGGTTTCGGTGCTTGCCTGGCAAGCACGAGGACCCGGGTTCAAACCCCAGCACCACGTACACAACTGAGTGTTGGAGCAACTAAGGCCATGAGAAAAACTAAAGTTGTTTCTCTCTTTCTCTGTCTCTCTCACTGTCCCTCTCTCTTAAAAAAAAAAAAACCAAAAAAAGTAAGAGACAAGCTTCCCTGCGCTGGAAGCTTCCTGAAGGAGGTGGGCGCCTGCGCTTCTGCGGCCGGCCTGAATCCGCGTCCATCCGCCCTTCCTGAACCCGCGCACACTCGGCCGAGTTTGCCACGCCAGAGAACGCGCTCCGCGGAGTGGGGGCGGCCAGCGCGGCTCCTGGAGGCCGCGGGAAAGGCGCCTATCAGGACCGAGACAACCCGGCCCAGATCCGCTTCAGTTGCTCATGCTCTTAGAACAAGCTTTGATCCAGAAGAAACGGATAAAATGATTCAAGACGGAAAAGCTGCGGTGACTCTTACAGATGGTGGTGCCACCGCTCTGCAACGGACCCAAGTTTTGCATCCACAGCCAGAATGCTGGCGGAGCCCTCCAAGGCTCAAGATGCAGAGGCCGGAGGTGGCACCGCACCTCTCTCTTAGATTCCTGTAGGAAGCTTCTTCAGCAAGGGATTCATCCGAGTCGTTCCAGAAAGCTTTAGAAAAGGGCACTGAAGGCTTTGTGTCTCCACCTGTGGAACTGAGTGACAGAGAGACTTTGATGAATTGCGCAACCACTTCATTGACCTCAAAGGTCGCCTCTCTGTATGCGAGTCCACTTTCCCCAATGAGTGTCAATACAGAGATAAAAGTGATTGACCCACAGCTACTAGTGTAGATCGTAGAGATGTTACGATAGTTAAGAAGCTTGGTGGAACAACTGATGACTGAGTTGGTGGAGGGACTGGTTCTCACCCAAAAAGTGGCAAATTCTGGCATAAACAGAGTTGGAAAAGCTAAGATTGGGCTGATCCCGTTTTGCTTATCTGCTCCCAAAACTGATATGAATAATCAAAGAGTAGTTTCCTACTATGCCCAGATGGACCAAGTGCTGTGAGAAGAGAGAGCCTGTATTTTAAATTTAGTGAAGCAAATTTAAAAAACAGGATGTAATGTCGTTCTGATATAGAAGTCTATACTCAGAGATGCTCTTAGTGATCTTGCATTACATTTTCTGAGTAAGATGAAGATTAGGGTGATTAAGGATATTGAAAGAGAAGACATTGAATTCATTTGTCAGACTATTGGAACGAAACCGGTTGCTTGTATTGACCAATTCACTGCTGACATGCTGGGTTCTGCTGAGTTAGCTGAGGAGGTCAATTTAAATGGTTCGGGTAAACTACTCAAGATTACAGGCTGGGCAAGCCCTGGAAAAACTTCTACAACTGTTTGTGGTTCTTACAAACTGGTGATTGAAGAGGCTGAGTGCTCCATTCATGATGCCCTGTGTGTCCCTTGCTGCTTAGTGAAGAAGAGAGCTCTTATTGCAGGAGGTGGTGCTCCAGAGATAGAGTTGGCCCTACCATTAACTGAATATTCACCAACATAGAGTGGTACAGAACCCTACTGCGTTTGGGCTTTGGCAGAAGCTATGGAGGTCATTCCATCTACACTAGCTGAAAATGCCACACTGAGTCCCATTGTACAGTAACAGAACTACAGACATCAATTCTGAAAGGGCGGTGTTTCCAGCATTTTGGAAGAAATGGTTGTACAGCCCCTATTGGTTTCAGTCAGTGCTCTAACCCTAGCAACTGAAACTGTCCAGAGCAGTCTAAAAATCGACCATGTGGTAAACACTCAATCATCTGGATAAAACTGGCTGACTGGCACCATTTGGACTACCAATCCGCAGCTAAAATGGAAGACGATGGCCTTGGTGTGCCTTGTCCGGAAGATTGTTCCTCTCTGAATTCCTGGGCTTTGTTTTCTGGTGTGCATTTGCCTGAAATTGTATTGAAACACTTCAATGAAAATATTAAATATTTGGCTTCAAATAGATTTTAAAAAAGAGTAAGAGACAAGAGAGAAAAGGAGAAATTTTATTTATTCTTTCATCTGGCCTTTGTTTCTCCGACACCTAGTTGTATGTGTGGTGCTGGGGTTTCAATCTGGGTCCTTGTGCATGCCAGGCAAGCGCTCCAACCACTGAGCCACTGCTCCAGCCCCTATCTCCTTCTTTTTTTTTTTTTTTTTTTTTTTAAAGAGATAGGGACAGTGAGAGAGACAGAGAAAGGGAGAAACTTTATTTAGTTTTTCACATGGCCTTAGTTGCTCTAACACTTAGTTGTGTACGTGGTGCTGGGGTTTGAACCCGGGTCCTCTCGCTTGCCAGGCAAGCGTCGAAACCGCTGAGCCACCGCTCCAGCCCCCCCTATCTCCTTCTTAATGAAGTGGCCATAGTCTTTCAACTTTGAGTTGTCAGCTACCTCCACCCCTCTACAATTCACATTCCTATGAGGTGTTTGTAGTGAGTGGGGTGGAGAAGGATTGATGAATAGGATGCACCCAAGAATTATTTTGCCTAATGTCTCCAGGCATGCTATGTGTGATAGCAAGTATTTTTTCCACTTGGGTACTGAGAATTGAGCCTAGGGGTGCTTAATCACTGAGCCATATCCCCAGCCCTTTTTATTTTTTATTTTTCGACAGAGTCTCCCAAAGTTGTGGAGGCCAGCTTTGAACTTGCTATCCTCCTGCCTCAACCTCCCGAGTTGCTGGAATTACAGGCCTGAGCCACCGAGCCCAGCTCCCAGCTTCTGTAGGAAACTTGATGAGGGGTGGGTATGAAAAGGCGTGTAGAAGTGACATCACTTATGGGGATCTCAAGATAGGTTCTGGTGGTCTGGTCAGAATTTGGATCCTTACGCTGACATGGTCTTCATGGTTTGATCAATAAACTAGCACCAAAAAGTCACCTAAATTTTAAGTTCCTCAAGATATGGTATCTGAGTCGAGTGCTGGCCTACCATGTGCTAAAAGCCGGTTTTGATCCCCAGCACCACATACACAACTGAGTATTGAAAAACAATAATCCACATGAAAAAATAAAATAAAATTCATCCTGTTTTTCTTTCTCACTTTCTGTCTTAAAAAAGAAAAAGATATTGTATCTGTCTTTCCTTAATTTATTTATTAAGAGGCTAATTAACAGTGCATAGACCAGGTGCAGTGGTGCATGCCTGTAATTGCAGCAGTTTGGGAGGCTGAGGCAGGAGGATGGCAAGTTCAAGGTCAGCCTCAGAAATTTAATGAGGCCCTAAGCAACTTAGTGAGACCCTGTCTGAAAATAAAAAAATATGTATATTTAAAGGCCTGGGGATGAGGTTGGAGCAGTGGCTCAGCGGTTTTGGAGCTCACATGGCATGCACAAGGAAGTGGGTTTGAACCCCAGCACCACGTACACAACTAAGTGTCTGAGCAATAAAAGTCACATGAAAAACTAAGTAATTGACTTTCTCATTCTCTCTGTCTCTCTCTCTCTCTCTCTCTCTCTCTGTGTGTCACTGTCCCTCTCTCTTTAAAAAAAAAAAAAGTCTGGGGATGTGACTCAGTGGTAAAACACCTCTGGATCAATCCTCAATACCAACAAACAAGCAAACAAAAACAAAACCAATGCACAGGGTAGATACATAGATTTCTCAGGAACTTGAGACTCGTAGGCCTGGAATAGTACACGGAACTTCTGAAATAAGATCCTATTTTTTTTCTTTCTTTGTCTCTTCTTCCTACCTGTTCTTATTTCTTCTATTTTATCTCAGCATAAGTGACTCCATTTGGTTTGGTCTATTGCAGAAGCTCAGTCTAAAACTATGCATTCCATAATTCCATACTTTTTTTTTAAGAGAGGGAGAGAAGGAGAAAGAATCAATTTTATTTAGTCTTTTATCTGGCCTTTGTTTCTCCAACACATAGTTGTGTATGCGGAGCTGGGGTTTAAACTTGGGTCTTCACACATGCCAGGCAAGTAGTCCAACCACTGAGCCATCGCTCCTGCCCAGCTCGGGGATCTTTTTTTGTTCTTCTTTTTTTAAGAGAGAGGGACAGTGAAAGAGAGAGAGACTGAGAGAAACAATTTAAACAATTTTTATTTAGTTTTTCATGTGACTTTCACTGCTCCAATACTCTGTGTGTGTGGTACTAGTGTTTGAACCCTTCTCCTCATGCGTGCTGTAACTGCTGAGCCACCACTCCAGCCCCCAAAAGAGGGATCTTTAAATAGAGAAAAAAAATGCTAAAACGAAAAAGAAAACAGGATCTATGGAGCAGTGCTTTACAGGGCTAGATTGTGAGCAACTGCACCGAGGCAGTCCGCAAGAGCCCACGATCATGATCGCTAACTATATTTTGAAGACTTTGTGATGAATAGCCACTCCCCCAGCCCCCATCCCAGGCTCCAGTACTGGAATTTGAACCCAGGGTGCTCAACCACTGAGCCACATCCGCAGCTCATTTCATTTTTTATTTCAAGACACGGTCTCAGGTCTCACGAAGTTGCTGAGGCTGACCTTGAACTAGTGACTGTCAGCCTCCTGAGCCATGGAGATTACTGGCATGCGCCTCCATACCCAGCAATGATTCACCTTTTTATCTTTTTTTTTTTTTAAGGAGAGAGGGACAGAGAGAGAGAAACAATTTGTTATTCAGTTTTTCTTGTGGCCTTCGTTGCTCTGAGACTTCATTGTGTACGTGGTGCTGGGGTTTGAACTCGCGTACTCACGCATGCTGGGCAAGTGCCGTAATCGCTGAGCCACTGCTCCAGCCCCTTTTTTATCTTTTACATACATAATAACTGACCTTGATCATCAGGCTTGATATCTTCACACTTATTTCCAGGGAGTTAGTTTCAGTCACTGTCACTTGCTGCTTCTGCTCTTTGACCTATTCCAATCATATTTATAGCCAAGTGGAGCAGCATAGGCCTGTAATTCCAGTGACTTGGGACAATGAAGCAGGAGGATGGCAGGATCGAAGCCACCCTCAGCAACTTAGTGAGATCCTGGCTCAAAATAAAAACTAAAAAATGGGCTGGAGATGTGGCTCAATGGTTGAGTGCCCTTGGGTTCAATCCCCAGTAACAAAAAAAAAAAAGTATTTACGATCTTCCCTGGCATGGTCCTTCCACTATTTGGGGTTCTTTTTTATACATCACAGATATTATAATTTGTGTTTGAGTTACGGGCTGCAAAGTCTCTCCTGGTTGGTCATGAGAACTAAGGCTAGCTCCCCATTACAGATAGCCCACCTGCACATCCCATTTGCCTTCCAGAACTTTCCCTATTTGTTATACTGACTCTACTTTTCAACTCAGCTGGAAATCTCTTTTGGTTTCATTTTCACTTCTAATTAAAAAATTATTGATAGATACTGAAGAAATATAGAGTCCAAGCAAAGTTCGTTGCTCAATGAACTGCTGATTTCTGAGAAACACTCTGATTTGTAGTCTAGAAAGAAGTTACAGGAAAGACATCTATTACAGTCAGCATAAACAATAGAACGGGGCTGGAGCGGTGGCTCAGTAGTTGGAGCGCTTGCCTGGCATGCGCTAGGACCCGAGTTGGAACCCCAGTACCACAAACACAACTGACTGTTAGAGCAACGAAAGCCATGTAAAAAACTCAGTAAAAATTGATTCTCTCTGTCTGTCTCTCTCTCTCTCACTGTAAAAAAATAAAAATAAATAAATAAATAAATAAATAAAACAGTATAAACAAAAGACCATTCAGTAGGTTGAGACAAGAGGATCACAGCTTCAAAACCAGCCTCAGCAATTTAGCAAGACCCTGTATCAAAGTAAAAAGTTAAAAGGGTTGTGGATGTGACTCAGTAGTTCATTAAGTGCCCCTGGGTTCAATCTCCAATATCACAAAAAAAAAATTACCAAAAAAGGAACTAGATAGAATAAAATGACAAAGTAATCCTGAGGGACCTTTACTCACCAAAAGAACTGAGACTGCCAATTCATGTAGGCAGAACCTGGGAGTGTCTGTTTGGAAGCAAAACCAGGTGCCACGGTGCATATCTGCAATCCCAGCTACTCCAGACTCCAAGTCCGGCTTGAAACCAGATGTTGGAGTCTGGCCTGGGCAACACAGCAAGACCCCACTGCAAAAAATAAAAAACTATCAGGGTTTTAGACCAGAGAGGATGGAATATATCGTTAGATGAAGCATAGCTAATATATATGAACACAGCAACTTCTTGTTTTAATGTTCTTCTAATTATACTTTTCCCTATAGCAAATCTCTCAAAAATACATTGGCTTAGGCCTGGAGCGGTAGTTCAGTGGTTGCAGCACCTGCCTGGCATGCGTAAGGATGCAAGTTCCAACCCCAACACCATAAACACAACAAAGTTTAGGAGCAATGAAGGCCACATGAAAAACTAAAAATAAAATTGATTCTACCTCTCTCTCTCTCTCTCACTGTCCCTCTCTCTTAAAAAAAAAAAATATTCATGACAGTCTCTGGTCCTGGGAACTTAGGGTAGAGGGGAAGCTGAGCAAAACAGACCACGCACACGTGACACAGAATGATAGACCTACGGGAATGAGAGGAAACACTGAAAACAGTGAGCGACTGTCCGAAACAATCACAGAAGAAGTGTGTACATGAGGTTCTGAAGTATGATTAGGAGTTTTCTGAGTGGACAGTGTAGGACAGAAATGAAAAGCAAACCAAACATTTGTGTCGAAGGGTACTGTATTTCTGACACATTTTCCTCTTACAAGTAATAGTGAATGACAAACTCTGCTACAGCTTCCAACATCGAATGCAGCCAAACTCTGTGAAGATGATACACGCACATGCGGAGAGATGTCACCCTGTACTCGGTGGATGTCACCTAGCGAGTGACCTGATTCCCCATCGTTGACGAGGGCCTCTCTCCAGGGGACTGTGGAATTCCTAGAGTCCTTACCCCTTCCTTCCCCTTGGTCATTAAAATTTTGCAAAATTTCACAGGATTTGCTTTAGAGTGAAAAAAAAAAATCAATGAACAACACCAAGGGAGCTTGTGTGGGAGCTCCAGGGGAGAATCAAGGACACAAAGAGAATAAATCTTTCTGTGACACAGGGAGCAGGTGATAAATCACTGAAATGTGTAAGACTTTAATAACAACAACCTTATAGAGTGCTTATTAGATGTCAGACACTGTGAACCAAGAATCTCACCCAGTTTCGGATGACTGAACTGAAATGTTAGGCCACAGAGCTATAATTGGTAGCTGTGGGGGAAAACTTGGCAATTTGAAGAACATCTCTCTTTTTTTGGTAATTTTTTGGTAATTTGAGGAACTTGCCTGGCACACGCGAGTATCCGAGTTCAAACCCCAGTACCAGGTACATAGTGAGGTCTCGGAGCAATGGAGCCACATGAAAAACTAAAAATTAATTCTCTCTCTCTCTCCTCTCTCTCTCATGTCCCTCTCTCTTTAAAAAAAGAAAGGAAGAAGAAAGAAAGAAGAAAGAAAGAAAGAAAGAAAGAAAGAAAGAAAGAAAGAAAGAAAGAGAAAGAAAGAAAGACTATCCCGGATGCAGCCCAAATCAAGGTGTGCTTATTTTGATTGGTGGTTCATGGGGAGGGTGGAGAGCAGCCTTTCAGACTCATTATTCCATCTTCAGACCCCAGCGGCTTATTCATTCCCACAGACCTAAACGCTAACCTGAAGGTAATTCAATTACAGTAACAGGCTGACGTCATCTAAGTCTGGACACGGTGCTTATGAAGTGAGTAGAATCTATATTCTCAGGTTTTGGTCTTACTAACAGGTGCAATAAAAAGACAAGTTCCCCACCCCATTCACACCAAACATGTAACACTGGAACAGACATGGAATGAAATGCACTTAACATGTATATTTTTAAGTGGGAGCAGCAGGAGATGCGTAGCAGTCACTGATGAAATGGATCCTTTCTGAAAACCAGCCAGACACCTGTCTATCATTGGCGGTGGGAGTCTTTCTCTGCAGTAATTTTTTCCACCCCATTTCTTAACTTTTTTGAGTTCCTGCAAAGACAGAAAGAGTGACAATCCCTCTCTGTCTAGAAGGGCTCTGATAATCTGCTCCTTTGCAAGTCTGGAAACCACTTAGGAGAAACGAGATGCTCCCTTTTTTAAAAAATGAATCAATGCCAGGCATGGTGGTGCACACCTGTAATCCCAGTGGCTCCAGAGGCTGAGGCAGGAAGATCACAAGTTCAAAGCCAGCCTCAGCAACTTAGCAAGGCTCTAAGAAACTTAGTGAGACTCTGTCTCAAAATATAAAACATGAAAAGGGTCAAGGATGTGGCTCAGTGGTTAAGTGCCCCTAGGTTCAATTCCTGGTACCAAAAACAAAACGGATCAATGTGGATCTAAAGAGGTCCTGTGGAATAGCCTCTCTGTGCACAAGGACTGTGTCTGGCATCGACTTTCATCATTCTCATCCACTCTCACCAAGTCCATTGC
>PVKS010052236.1:0-10843 GCA_004027875.1 Aplodontia rufa
CATGAGCTTGACCTTCACCCAAGCCTGGGTTTTGCTCTAGCCTCTACAAATGAGGGAAAACATTTGACCCCTGAGTCTCTGGGTTTAGCTAATTTCGCTCAGCATAATTTCTTCTGTTGCCTTCCATTTACTTTCAAAGCCCATAATATGGGGCTGGAGCGGTGGCTTAGAGGTTTCAGCACTTGCCTGGCAAGTACAAGGACCCGGGTTCAAACCCCAGAACCACGTACACAACTAGGTGTTGGAGCAACTAAGGCCATATGAAAAACTAAAGTTGTTTCTCTCTTTCTCTGTCTCTCTCACTGTCCCTCTCTCAAAAAAAAAAAAAAAAAAAATCCCATAATATCATTTCTAACAGCTGAGCAGAACTCCATTGTATATGTATATATACCACAGCTTTTGGATCCATTCATCCCGTAATGGGCATCTGGGTTGATTCCATAATTTAGCTATTGTAAATTGAGCTGCTGTGAACATGAATTTTGCTGTGTTGCTGTAATGTGCTGATTCTAGCTCTTTGAGGAAAATACCCAGAAGAGGGATAGCTGGGTTGTGTGGTAGGCTCAGTTCTTTTTTGAGACCCAATTCTTGGTCTAGTGTTTGCATTATATTCTGTACCAGTATAGACATATCTTATTTGTCTTGATTATGGAGGTACAGAACTTTATAGAAATCAGCATTTCTTGACATTTCTTGCTCTGCTATTGTTTTTTTCTCATAATGGTTACCTAAATTTTCAGCTGCTGCCCAAATGACATTGTATACTCTCCATCATTTTGGAGCACACAGAGATATCAGTTTACAATTTAAAACAATTACTATTTTTAGTAGCTTTATTTTGTGTGTGTGTGTGTGTGTGTGTGTGTGTGTGTGTGTTTGAGAGCCTCTTCCTAAAATTATTGGTTACCATTTAAAAACTTTGCTTTTATCCAGTAGAAACCTGTATAATCATTTGGTTATTTTTACTTCATAGTAGCTTCACTTAACAGTTTTCTCTTCTTTAGGGTGTTAATAGACCAACCACACAGTCAGTTTCAGCTGTGAATATCTCTAAAGAATCTGAATTCTGCAGCAGTACTGATGATATTAGAAATGATGAATATCTCGATGTTGGCGTTGGGCAGGTAACACTACTAACTCTCTTTGGTTGGTATTTTTTACTGCTGCAATTGGTATGGTAGGAACAGATGTAATTTTGTTATTAGTGAGAAATGCTTTTATTTGCTCCTTTCAGGTGTCTGTAAAATATCCCCAGCTTGTCTATAAACCAGAAATATTCTTTGCCTTTGGATCTCCCATTGGAATGTTTCTTACTGTACGAGGTCTAAAAAGAATTGATCCCAATTATAAATTTCCAACATGCAAAGGTTTCTTCAATATTTACCATCCCGTAAGCATTGTATAGTTATTATGCTTTAACCTGAATGTTAGGGCTTATTGTGTTGTATTGATTTGCATTTTTCTATACCATTCTGTAGTAATGAGACAACTTATTACAATAGTATTTATCTGGAAGTGGTGGCACTGAACAACTGTACATTTTTAAAAATTTCTAAGTGATCTTACAATCCTTTTTTTGTTTAATTTTGTGGTACTGGGGATTGAACACAGGCTGCACACATGTTAGGCAAGCACTTGAACTTATATTTGCCTCAGGTATACAACTGCTCAGACTGTCTTTTGCACAAATAAGTGTAGCTATTATTTTTCCTCTGTAGTTTGATCCTGTGGCTTATAGGATTGAACCAATGGTGGTCCCAGGAGTGGAATTTGAACCAATGCTGATCCCACATCATAAAGGCAGGAAGCGGATGCACTTAGGTAAATCTGTGTTATATGTACACTTGATAATTCTAGACCTTCTGGCCAGAACAAACTAAATGGATCTTATTCACTCTGTTCTGTTGGGTTAGAACCTAAACTCTTTTGTAAACCATTTAACGTTCTTACTCATAAATGTTTCAGAGCTGAGAGAAGGCTTTACCAGAATGAGTATGGATCTGAAGAACAACCTGCTAGGTTCATTGAGGATGGCTTGGAAATCTTTCACCAGAGCTCCATACCCTGCCTTACAAGCTTCAGAAACTGCAGAAGAAACTGAAACAGAACCTGAATCAAGTTTGGAGAAGTCCAGTGGTCTGTCACACTGTACACATTGATTACCTACATCAAACAAGGGGGGGACTCCATAATGTGGAATTCTTTCCTTTTCTCTTGTATTGTGTAGGACCTATACTGAGTTCTAATTGGCCTTCATCTCTGCTAACCTTTTCTGTTTTATACTAATAGCCACAGATTGGAAAAACATTGTATATAAGGGAAAATGTCCAGATAAGCTGTTAACTAGGCTTGAAAAAGCATTTCCAATTTTGAAACTAGGGAATTGATGTTAAGAGCCTACTTTGTGAAGAACCTTGCTTTTCCTGGAAGAGTGTGCATATTCGTGGGTCAGTTTTATTTTGCTTGTTGGGGATGAACTAAGATACTTCCACTTAATTTCACTCTTAGTTTTCAGTTTCCCAAAGAGCAATATCCCTGTTTGCATTTAGATTATAAATTTAAGGCAAATGACTTAACTATTAAAGGTAAAGGTAAGGAGGTGTGCTGAGATAAAGAAAAGGGATTGGGCACAATAGTGTTACTGGAGGAAGATCTTTAAGGACATTAAAGGAAGAAACTGGAAAATTGCCCACTGAGGGGAAAGTAACAGGACAACCTTGGAGGGCTGAAAGTTCTTAGGTGTTTATGATAGCTTTTCCATATCCAGATGTTAACTCAGATGAGACCTCTGCAGCAGTTAAGGAAGAAGTCCCACCCATCAATGTTGGAATGCTGAATGGAGGCCAACGCATTGACTATGTGCTACAGGAGAAACCTATTGAAAGTTTTAACGAATATTTATTTGCTTTACAAAGCCATCTATGCTACTGGTAAGTATTGTTTTTGTTTGCTTTTTTGTTTCACAGGTATTTGTTTTGTTTGGTTTTGGTACTGGGGTTTGAACCGAGGGGTGCTTAACCACTGAGCCACAACCCTAACCCTTTTTATTTTGAGACAAGGTATTGCTAAGTTCCTTAGGGCCTTGCTAAGTTGCTGAGTTTGAACTTGCAATCCTCCTGCCTCAGCCTCCTTAGTTGCTGGGATTACAGGCGTGAGCCACTGCCCCTGGCTTATTTCACAGATATAGAAAAAGGAGGATAGACCAGTGTAAATTTGGGATTAAAATGATTTTTCACTTAGACAGTTACAAGATAGCACTGTTATATCATTTCAAGAAATTAGTTTCAAACATGTTGTGATTTTGTTTTGCAGTTTCATAGACCATGAAATGATCTATGATGCCACCAATCATTAGCTTAGTGTGGTTTTAAAATTATGTATTTTTGACCATTTGGATGCATATAAACGAGCTGGAACAAATATATTACTCTTGCTGAACAAACATAATTGGAGAAACTCATTTGGAAGATCAAAATTACTCATTAATTATAATTAATTACCGAATGGATTACAGAATGAATTAATACTGATTATCTAACTTTATATAGTGTAACCCAATGCAACTTCATCCCTGAAAAAACTGAAAAGTAGAGCTAGCTTGGTGTGGTGGTATATGGCTATAGTACCAGCTATTTAGGAAACTGAAGCAGGAGCTCAACTGTAAGTTCCAGGCCAGCCTGGGATATTAAAAAAAAAAATTTTTTTTTTTTAGTTGTAGATGAATAGAATACCTTTATTTTATGCATTTATTTTTGTACAGTGCTAATGATTGAACCTAGCACCTCACATGTGCTAGGCAAGCACTCTGCCACTAAGCTACAACCCAAGCTGCAGCCTGGAGAATTTAATGAGATACTTTCTCAAAATAAAATATAAAAAGGGCTAGGTATATAGCTCAGAAGTAGAGCACTTGCCTAGCATGTATGAAGCCCTAGTTCAATCCCCTGTATCACAAAAAGATAAATAAATAAATAAACAAAGCTAGGAAAAAAGATGTGTCACTGATAAGTGTTTTTATTTTATTTTTTATTTTTTTTAGAAGGATGGTGAGAGAGAGAGAGACAGAATCAATTTTTATTGAGTTTTTCACATGGCCTTCATCGCTCAGACACTTAGTTGTATACTGGGTGCTGGGGTTTGAACCCGTGTCCTTGCACATGCCAGGCAAGCACCGTAACCGCCGAGCCACCACTCTAGCCCCCCGATGAGTGTTTTTAAAAATGCAAGCTTTGTGATTCTATTTTTTTTTTTTAACAACTTTATTTAGTTTTTCACATGACCTTAGTTGCTCCAACACTTAGTTGTGTACGTGGTGCTGGGGTTTGAACCCGGGTCCTCATGCTTGCCAGGCAAGCACCGAAACCGCTGAGCCACCGCTCCAGCCAAGCTTTGTGATTCTAAAAGGAATTTTTCTGTGGAATTTGATAAAGGGATAATTGTCTGATGTAATCAGTATCCTTTGTATATGATAAATGTAACAGGCATGAAATCAAAGTGCAGGTCAGCAAAAGAAATCTTATATGGGGCTAAAGTAATGCTCCTTAAGAATGATCTTTGCTAGTCTAACTTTTAAAATTTCTGAGTGGCAATATACTGACAGTTTGAAATTCAAAGAAACAGAAAAAATGAAAAGATTCTTTTTCGTTTTGTTCACTGTTAATGAGTTCCCTCATATGCAGGTGTCATGTGTTTCTTAAAATTTCTACCATCAATCTGTTCTATGCATACATATGCAGGTGTGAATGTGTGTAAACTTGAAAAAAGTTTCTTCATGCCCCCCCTTTTTTTAAAAAAAAAAAAAAGAGTGACAGAAGGAGAGAATCAATTTTTTTTCATCTGGTTTTTAGTTTTTCTGACTAAAAACTGGCGCTGGGGTTCGAATCTGGGCCTTACATATGCTAGGCAAGCGCTCCAGCCCCTCCTCAGGCCCTTTTGTAACTCCTTCAGTGCCCATTCTTCAGGGAACCATTAATCTTCTGTCACTCTAGATTAGCTTGCATGTGACTTTTATTTGGAATTATACACTATTTATACTGATTTGCTTAAGGCCTAAGTTTGTGAGGCTGTCCTCGATCTTGAGATCTTCTTGCCTCAACTTCCCTAGTTGCTGGGATTGCAGGTGTATGCCACTATGTCTGGCTCAGATTTTTTTTTTTTAAAGATGTGGCTAATTTTTCTGTCAGTGTGCTTTATTTTTATTTTAATTTTTATAAAGAGAGAGGGACAGTGAGAGAGAAAGAATCAATTTTATTTTTTTGATGTGGTCTTTGTTGCTCTGACACTTCGTTGTGTGGGTGGGGGAATGGGGAGGTTGGTTACTGGGGATCTAACCCAGGGGTGCTTTACCACCGAGCTACACCTCCCCCCAACCCCCCCTTTTTTTTGAGACAGGGGTCTTCCTGAGTTGTTTAGTGCCTTGCCAAGTTGCCAAGGCTGGCCTTCAGCTTACTATCCTCCTGCTTCAGCCCTCACGTCGCTGGAATTACTCGCATGCCCCATCACACTTGGCCTCGAATGCTGTTTTCTAATAGATTTCTTTATAAACTGTGGATGTAACTAATTGCCTGTGCACGTTCTACATAATATGTTGAAGGTGCATGAGAAATTAATAATAGTGATTGTCAGAAGATGGGAACTGGTGGTTGAGAAGCAGGTAGGGTGACTTCATTATTTTGTACCCTTATATCTTTTGAACTATGATTTGTTGCTTTTTCAAAAAGTGAATAAAATTTTAAAATGAATGTAGTATAATATCACCATTATGTATGATTATAATGCACCAATAAAAAAATGCTGCTCTAATTTTTTTTTTTTTAAGTGAGGGTGACAAACCAGGTGCTGTGGCACACACCTATAGTCCCAGTGGCTTGGGGAGGCCAAGGTAGGAGGATCCTAAGTTCGAAGGCTAGCTTCACCAACTTAGCAAGACCCTGTCTCAAAATTAAAAAATAAAAAGGATTGGAGGGTGTAGCTCACCAGTAGCGCACCTATGAGTTTAATCCCAGTACCAAAAAATAAAAAAATTACAGAGTGAAGGTGATAAACTGGATGACTCTTTAATATGGTCTCTAGAGTGAACTTTGTGGAAAGGAATAGTTGTCATTTACTAGCTTTATGTGTTTTTCAGTCTGGGGCTTGAACAGTGAGCTTTGTGCCTGCTAGGCAACTACTTTATGACTGAGCTATCCAACCAGTCCTTAGATTTTCATATTTCCAGACACAATACTACATCATCTTCCAAACCACTGCCAATAATGTCACTCTGAGTCACTTGTTTTGCAGTAGTAAAAAACATGAACTTGCAGGGGCGATCATATGGATTAAATGAAATAATACATGTAAAGCATATGGCACAGAAATTAGTTGTCTTTTCTTAACATTTTCTCTGTTTACAGGGAGTCTGAAGACACGGTGTTGCTGGTCCTTAAAGAGATCTACCAAACCCAGGGTATCTTCCTTGATCAACCCTTACAGTAAAAATGACTCATGTGACTGCTTAATGTAAGTTTTTAAACGTCATGTATACAGCATAGTGCTTACATATCAAGCTCTTTATAAATACACCTTTCTATTGCCTCTCCCCAAGATCTAGGCTATTACTCATGTTTAGAGGAGCTCCAATTAAAATTCATGAGGAAAATGCACAGTCATCCCCTTAAAGAGGATTAATGTATGTCAGTTTCGCTTGGGATTTTGACCAGCGAGATCTGTTGTCTTTTAGGACTTAGACTCTTACTAGTTCTGATCAGCTAAGTGTCACCATGACAATAGTTACAATTTTAGTTACACGTAGCCCGTTGTGAAGTTTAAAAATAATGTTTTAGATGTGAAACTAGAAAGCCTGTACATTAGACTTTGGCATTCTCCAAGGTTGTCTTCCAGTTGTGATTGCATGATGACCTCTTCTCCCACTCTCTTCCCTAGATGGACTTTGAGGGATCCTTCCCCAGAAAACCCACCTGTTTGTTGCTGCAATTTTCCTCTCCTCAGCTGCATCATTTCCTGCATGTTGCCTGCCACTTACCATTGGGGTCTTTGAAGATAATCTTCCTTTTTGGAAGTGAGTGGAAAAGCAAAGGGAAGAAAGACCCTGTTACTTTTCACCACGGGCTTCATATAAACACTTGCCTTCTCTCTTTATGGCTGGGGGTGGTCTGCATCATTTAATTCTTTGATGATAGTATACGATGGGTGCCACACTTTATTGCTTATTACTTGAGATGGTCTGTGATCTATGTGGAGTTTGTTTGAGGTTATTTTTCTAGGCAATTTTTGCTTATCTTTAGAAAATGTTACAGTTTAGAGGCAGATTCTTGTGATTTAGAGGGCATTCTGGGGTACCTACATGTCTCTCAGTGTTCTCAGCACCTGACCTGAAAGCTAATTCTAAGTGGATATGGAAAAGATAGCTGGGTGATATTTATTTTTTCCCTTCAGCATTTCCTTCCTATGTGTTCTGTATGAAGAAAGACTGGAACATAGTTCAGGAAGAGTGTTGTCTACTCTCAGCAACTGACAGACGGACTTACTGCTAGAAATTGCTAATGCTGCTCGTTTGTTTTTATATTCGTTTGAGCAGCTGTAAGTCTAATGTAGAAAATTGAGTTCACATTAGGTACATCTTTATTTTTTTATTTCAATTTTTTGTGGTACTGGGGATTGAACCCAGGGCTTTGCATAAGAGTTCTATCCCTAATCCTAGGTATATCTTTATAAAGCAAAGATATTATATATTGTGTAGATCTGCCCTTTTATACCATATACTAAACTGAGGAACCCCACATGAGGTTTAATACAAGCTTCTATTCTTACATTGAAGGTAAAGTTATAAAAGCTGACAAACCTGAAATTACATAGCCTTTTTAGGCTGCTCAGGTTATAAATACTATCTTTAGTGCTGCCTCCATGGTAAAACAGAATTTAAGTCACCTGCTAACTTCCACTTGGGTGAAAGTGATATTGTGATGTCCTTTAAAAACATATTTTGTAAACATCATTGCCTTCTTACGTACCCTAATCCGGAATGCTTATTTAAGAGACTCTTGGATGGGTGCGGAGCACAAGCCTATATTCCTAGTGACTCAGGAGGCTGAAGGATTGCAGGTTTGAAGCCGGCCTTAGCAACTTAGCAAGACCCTGTCTCAAAATAAAAAAAATACAAAGGACTGGGGGTACAGCTCAGTCATTTAGTGCCCCTGGGTTCACTTCTGGTATCAAAAAATAAAAAATAAAGCAGTTGGTACAGGCAGTGTTAGTTGAGCACATAGGTTTGATTGGGGAAAATACTCTGAAGGAAAAACCTATGCCAATGTTTTAAGGAGCAGCTACTGCAGAGTTGTTGTCAGCTGAGACTGGAACATACAAAGTGAGATTTATCTTGAGGAACCACAAGGACTGTTGACTAATTTTTTGGTACAGCATCTACTTAGCATTTTCCTGTAAGGTATTTTCTTCCCCATTTGCCGTCCTTTGCATTTCTTTTTGAATGTCCTTTATGATTGGTCTCAGGTTTTCACAGGCCCTTATTTGTTGAGTGGTGGAGGCAGGCAAGCCATGTTTTGTTTTTTGTAAGTTTATCATGATAATCAAAGCACTGGCACTGGATGCTCACTGAAGACATCCCTGAGACACCAATGGTCTTTATCCTTTTCTGCACAGAAAAGGAGGATGGTTAATACTGTTACCCTGGAGGCAGAGAGGAAAAGGTAGGGGATAGGTCAAACCTGGCCTTTTCTTGTCATCTGTTTATGGACTAAAGCTGAATAAGCTACAAACAAGTTTCAGACACATGGAATACTTTCTTTTCTTTATTATATAAACTGAGTAAGGGTCATTGAGTATTAACCAGCATTCATTATATATTAAAAGGTAGGCTTTTGTCAAGTTGCAAACTTCAAATTTATGTTTACTCTTTACATTTAACAGAATAGGTACTCTTATTAAGAGTAAACCAAAGGATAACCAAGAGTGAGTCCCTGTAACCAAAGATGGAAGGCACAACCCTGGAGAGCTAGATAAACCACAGTATTAAGAAATGCTTTTTTGGGGTTGGGGATTTAGCTCAGTGGCAGAGCGCTTGCCTAGCACGTACTGAGGCCCCAAGTTCAATCCTCAGCCCTGTAAAAAGAAATGCTTTTTTCCTGGTTGTGAAGGGTAGGTGACTGTAAAATACCTTTTAATCTCATCCATCCACCTGTGGTATTATCATGGCTGTATTACACAAGGCTTGGTTGAAATCTTTTATTTAGTCATGTTATTTGCACTGCTTCATTTATATCATGTGCAGTCTCTTTACCAAGCCTATTTTTAAACTCTAGGAAAACATCATTTTGTTCATACCCTAGCTGCAGAATTATTATTGCTTCTCTCAGTTAAAGAGATTATTTGCATGGAAAGAACAGCACTGATTAGCTTTCTAATATTTTGCACTTTTGAAATGTTTGTTTTTTATGTGGTTAAAACTTTAGAAAATATTGAAATAAAACTGTATTGACCAGTTGCTTACTTCTACCTGGCCTCATCTATCAGAGAAAATATACAGTAATTATTTTCTCTTCCCGTATGTATTATTAAAATAGGTTTTAAAAATAAGCATTGGGGGGGTAAAGAACTGATATTTAAGTTCTTTTCCCTTGACTAATGTTTTCATTGTCATAGGCAGATATAATATAGTTCAGAATTTAAAGTGTGTCAATTATAAGGTAAATACAGAAATGATCCTTTGATATGTATAAATATCAGTACTATACATAAAAGTAACTGAATCACTTATGTCAGATGGGGAATCCAATATTTACTTTGTGTTCTAGTTCCTATGTGGTAGTTTTAAGTACAAAAATAAAAAACGACAAAACACACATTTACCATTTTATTTGAATATCAGGTTTACTAAAGGAAAAAATTGCATTGAATAAGATATATACATAAGTAAAAATCATATTTAAAATCACAATAAACAAAAAAAGGCCCTAGAGCATCAGTTCTGATGATGTCCTGTAATTGGGTTTTTTTATTTTCTTGTGAAGAAGAAATAAAAAATTATTGATTTGTCTTCCAAATAATGATATCTGTAACTTTTCTTTCCTGCCTTAATTGGCAGAGTTGAATTTGGGCAAGAAGCTCATAAACACAGTTAAAGAGAAATGAGGTAGAAAGAATCATCTGTCATTAGTGCCGAAACCACACTCCTGACCATTTTCTTTTTTGCTATATTCTCTTAGTAATTCAACAAATTGTTTATGCCCACAGTGTTCAAAATGGTAGATCTTAAGGTACCAATCTGATGGACCATATTTATAAGCCATTGAAGAACTACTGAAAGAATGGGTGGCATATAGTGGTCATACGGTGGTGGAAAATAACCTTGACTCCTCAGGATAGATCCATGTCAAGTGGGGCAAAAGTTCATAATCATGTGGAGGCAGAATACAGTGGGACTTATATCCTTACTTGTACCTTGGCAGAGGCAAAGAGGCCAGAAATTTTTGTTTTGTACTTCGTCCAGTTAAGAGGGTTGATTAACTTATTTGCTGTCAAGTTTAGATTCTACTTTTAAATATCCAAACAGTAAGAATCACTAGGCTTCTTCTGCATAGCAAGTACATGTCTGTCAGGAAACGGTTTGTGGCATTCTGCATCAGTCAGAGGAGGGTAATACTGTCTGTAGCAGACATAGGCAAATGTCATTCCAATCATGGATCCAACTAGTACATCTGAAGAGAGAGGAAATAGGTCTTTTCTTAATCATATCAGATCTCATTAGACAACATACAGAATAGGATGGCCTTCGAGGTTACTCAGGTTTTACTTACTGGGGATAAAACAAAACAAAACAAAACAAAAT
>PVKS010052237.1:0-10832 GCA_004027875.1 Aplodontia rufa
AGTGGCCTTTTGTATTTATTGATGTGTCTGGCCTGGATTTCAAATTATCTGATAGAAATTTCTCATTTCTGCTTGTTGGGTTGTTTGTTTGTTTTTTCCAGAGAAACAATGAGAGAAAGAGGGGCTGGAGCAGTGGCTCAGGGTTTCGGCACTTGCCTGACAAGCACGAGGACCTGGGTTCAAACCCCAGCACCACGTACACAACTAAGTGTTGGAGCAATGAAGGCCATGTGAGAAGCTAAATAAAGTTGTTTCTCTCTTTCTCTATCTCTCTCACTGTCCCTCTCTCTTTAGAAAAAAAAAAGGATGAGAGCAAGAGTGAGTTAATTTTTTTTCTTGTAGTTTTTCTTTTTTCTCCACTTAGTTGTGTATGTGGTGCTGGGGTTCAAACCTGGGTCCTTGACATGACTGGCTAGCACTATACTGCTGAGCCTCACCCGTCAAGCGCCCCATTTATTTTTGTTTACATTTACATGATCTGTATCTACCTCTGCCCACCCACCTTTATTTATGTATTTATTTTAGTACCGAGGCTTGAACCCAGGTGCCCTTAACCACTGAGCCACATCCCCATCCCTTTTTATATTTTACTTTGAGACAAAGTCTTGCTAAGTTGCTAAGTCTGGCTTTGAACTTGTGATCCTCCTGCCTCAGCCTGTCAAGTGGCTGTGATTATAGGCAGGCGCCACCATGCCCAGCTACCCCCCTTTATTTTAATATCTTCTTTAATCCTTTCAGCTGCAAATAGATGAATTTTTAAAAATCTGCTTACCTTCTTTTAAACACATAGAATTGTGTTCTTTTGCAATTGTTATTAAACTGGATCTTAGTGCTTTATTTTATGCATAAATTTATGTTTATTTTATAACTTTGTCTTGTCTTGTTTAATCTTTTTCTTTCCTTTTCTTTTTTTTCCTTTCTTTTATTGTGGGTGGGAGGACTGGGGATTGAATCCAGGGGCACTTAACCATTCAGTCAGATCCTCTGCCTGTTTCATTTATTATTTATTTATATTTTGAGATAGGGTCTTGCTCAGTTATTCAGGGCCTGGATAAGTTGCTGAGGCTGGCATTGAACTTGCAATCCTCTTGCCTCAGCCTCCTGAGCTGCTGGGATGGCAGGCATGGGTCACCACACCAGTGAATCTTTTTCTTCATACTAACTCAGAAGTTTTTCTTCATTCCCTTTTGCCTTGACTTGATTTGGAAGTTCTATCATTTATTATACTGGTGTTTCCCTTCCCTTATCTAGTAATTATGATGAAACATGTCTTCCTCTAGTAATATTGCAAAATTGATCAATAAAAGTTTTTCTGAATATTTTATCTGCTCATTCCTTCATCTGTGTCCCCTAAAATAAAATTTCAGGATTTGAGACTTTACTTCTTTTCGCATTGACCCCATACCCCTCATAGGATATTTCACATTGAAGAGCCCTTCCTAAACATTTACACCATTTATTTTTCTTTTCTCCCTATCTTCCCTCCCTCTCCCATCCCCTTGCTGCTTCCTCCACCCTCCCCACCTACATGACTATGGTTCCCCTAGATTATGTGCTGCTATGCCCTTGATGGGTCCAATACATGAGTCTCACAACCTTTCACCCAAGCCTGGGTTTAGCTCCAGCCTCCACAAATGAGTGAAAACATTCCACTCTTGACTCTCTGGGCTTGGCTAACTAAACTTAGAATGATTTCTTCCATTGCCATCCATTTACCTTCAAAGGCAACAATATTGTTGTTTCTGATAGCTGAGTAGAACTCCATTGTGTATATATACCATAGCTTTTGGATCCATTCATCGAGTGAGGAGTATATGGGTTGATTCCATAGCTTAGCTATTATAAATTGAGCTACTATGAACATTGATTTTGCTGGGTCACTGTAATGTACTGATTCTAACTCCTCTAGAAAAATACCCAGAAGAGGAATAGGTGGGTAGTACTGTAGATCCACCCCTAATTTTTTTTAAGAGAGAGGGACAGTGAGAGAGAGAGAGAGAGAGAGAGAGGGAATACATTTTATTTAATTTTTCATGTGGATTTTCATCGCCCTGAAGCTTCACTGTGTACGTGATGCTGGGGTTCGAACTCAGGTATCAGCACATGCCATGCAAGTGCCACAACCGCTGAGCCACCGCAACTGCTAGGCCACTGCTCCAGCCCCCAACTCGTTGATTTTTGACTTCCTTTCACTTGAGGAGTCTTGTTAAGAAAGTCTTTGCCTTCTCCCAAATGCAGGATTGTTGGTCCTAATTTTTCTTCTAGCAGTTTTATGGTAGCTGGTTTAATTCCTACTTCCTGGATCTATTTTGATTTTTGTGCAAGGCGAGAGATAAGGATATAATTTCAACTTCCTGCATATGCCTGTCCAGTTTGTCCAGCACCATTTGTTTAATAGGCTGTCATTCCTCCATACAATATATATACTTTATTTTCAGGACTGAGGACCAAACTCGGGGTCTTGCACATGCTAGGCAAGCGCTCTGCCACTGAGCTAAATCCCCAACCCCTCCATACAATATTTTTATCCCCTTTTTCAAAGGCCAGATGTTTAAAGATTTGTGGGTTTGTCTCAGAGCCTTCTATTCTACTCCATTGGTCTTCATTCCTATTTTGATACCAGTACTATGCTGTTTTTGTTACTACAGTTCTATAGTGTAGTTTTAGATCTGGTATTAAAAATCTACATGTTTCATATTTCTTACTTAGTAATGTTTTGGCTGTTCTGTCTCTTTGTTCCAAATGAATTTGAGAATTGCTTTTTCTATATCTGTAAAGAACAACATTGGTATCTTGAAGGAGATTGAATCAAATCTATATAGTGCTTTTGGCAGAATGGGCATTTTAATTATATTAATTCTGCCTAACCAAGAGCATGAAATGTCCTTCCATGTTCTCAAGGCTTCTTTGATTTCTTTCTTCAACGTTTGATAATTTTCATTGTAGAGGTCTTTTACTTCCCTTGTTAGATTAATTCCCAAGTATTTTGTTCTTTTTGAGGATATTGTGAATGGGACCTATTCCTGATTTCTTCTTCTGCCCTATTATTGTTAGTGTATAAGAAAACTATTGATTTATGAGTATTGATCTTGTAGCCTGCCACTTTGCTAAATCTGTTTATAAGCTCAAGCAGTTTTCTGTTGGAGTTTTTTGGATCTTCCAGATGCAGGATCATGTCATCAGAAAACAGGGAGAGTTTAACTTCCCCTCTTCCTAGTCTTACCCCTTTGATTTCCTTCTCTTGCCTGATGGCTCCAGCTGGGGTTTCAAGGACTATATTGAATAAAAGTTGCACCATCTATTTCTTATCTCATTAGTATCTGAATAGTATCATATCACACTGTCAGCTCTAAGAGTTGATGAATTTGTCCTTTTGTGCCCACAGCCCAAAATGTTTATGGAATGAATAAACTATCCATTTAGATATAACTGCTATATTTATTACAAGATTAATTGTTCGCAAATACTGTGTTCATCATCTACCCCATTTTGAGGTCATATTTGTAATGTAATTATCAATTCATTAGAGAATTTTGAGTATTTTCCTGAGGCAGGATGCATCAGTGATGTTCTGAGTACTTGATGTCTAGAGCTGTCTTTCTTTTGTCCCAAAAGATGAATGACGTTTTGTCTGGGAATTTTTTTAAACTTTTTTTTAAAGACAGGGACAGTAAGAAAGAGAGAGAGAGAGAGAGAATCAATTTTATTTAGTTTTCCATGTGGCTTTCGTTGCTTTGACACTTTGCTGTGTAGGTGGTGCTGGGGTTCAAACCCGAATCCTCACACGTGCCAGGAAAGTGCCATAAACACTGAACCACTACTCCATCACCTGTCTGGGAATTTCTGACTCTCAGTCACAGCTTCTCTCTTCAGTTTATAGGTATTATTGCACTATCTTCTAGTTTCCAGTGCAGCATATGATAATTTTAATGCTACTTTTACATGCTTTCCTTTACAAAAAAATTGCCTCTTCTTCCAATGTAAAAACTTGTATAGTTCTCCCTTTACCCGTGGAGTTCAGGAAATTTTCCCAGGATGTGTATCTTTTTAAAAAAATCACTCCTGGGCTGGATGGGTAGCTCAGCGGTTTCGGTGCTTGCCTGGCAGGCACGAGCACCCAGGTTCAAACCCCAGCACCATGTACACAACTGAGTACTGGAGCAACTAAGGCCATGTGAAAAACTAAATAAAGTTGTTTCTCTCTTTCTCTGTCTCTTTCACTGTCCCTCTCTCTTTATAAAAAAATAAATAAAAAAATAAATAATCACTCCTGTCTGAATGTCAACAAGATGAATATTGCAACAAGAAAAAACAAAATACATTAGACATGAAAAAGAAAACATTACCACAAAAATATAGTAAACTTAAAAGCTTATCACAGGGCTGGAGCGGCGTCTCAGTGGTTATAGCGCTTGCCTGGCATGCATACCATGCGTACACGAGTTCAAACCCCAGCACCACATACATAACAAAGTCTTAGAGCAACGAAAGGCCATGTGAAAAATTAAATAAAAATTGATTCTCTCTTTCCTCTCACTGTCTGCTCTTTCTTTAAAAAAAGAAAGAAAAGCTTATCACAAGTACTTTTTTTTTGAGAGGGGGGGACAGTGAGAGAGAGAGAGAGAGAAACAATTTTATTTAGTTTTTCATGTGACTTTCATTGCACTGTCAGTTCATTGTGTATGTAGTGCTGGGGTTTGAACCCGTGTCTCACACATGCCAGGCAAGCGCTATAACCCCTGAGCCACTGCTCCAGTCCCTCATCACAGGATCATGTCTTCTTTAGTCCTTACTTGGAAAATATTTACATCATGATGTTTGGACATTGTATTAGTAAGATGCATGAGTTTGGGTAGGTTTTGATAAGACTTGCTAAATCATAACTTCTATTTAATATAGGCTGTTTTCTGAAGTAAAGTGTCCCATGTGAACAACAGGAAATCTATCCATTTCTGCAGCCAATCTAACATGAGCAATATTCACTACCAGAAGTCACATTACACTCTGGCTGGATTCAAATCAGAGAGACAGAAAATAGAATAGAGATTATGAGGATCTGCGGGGAAAGAAAATCGAGAGTTATTATTTAATGGATACAGTTTCTGTTTGGAATGATGGAAAATTCTGAAAATGGATAATGGTAAAGGTTGCACAACATATTGTGAATGTAATTAATAACATTAAATTGTATAGTTAAAAAGTTTTAAACATTTAAAGTAGTAAATTTTATGTTATACCTATTTTACAACAATAAATTCTTTCTGGATTTTCAAGTACAAGTAAAAAGAGAAGAATTCCTCCTAATTTACACACTGTGGCAGCAGATTCACAATACAAGAGTTTACTCCCGTCATCAAAAGTGGGTATTTTTGTACCTAGAAAAGTCAAATTCACAGAGATAAATGCTGAGGGAAGGGAGAATTGAAAGTTAGTATTTAATGGAAACAGACTTGTTCAAGGCCCTGGATTTGATCCCAGCATCACAAACAAAACAAAATAGTAATAGGTACAGACTTCTAGTTAGGGAAGATGAAAATAAATTCTGGCAATAGTTGCAAAAAGATGTCAATATACTGAAAGCCACTGAAATGCACACTTAAAATGGTTAAATGTGGGGGCTGGAGTGGTGGCTCAGCAGTGACAGCGCTTGCCTGGCATGTGTGAGTACACAGGTTCAAACCCCAGCACCCACGTACACAACTAAGTGTCAGAGCAATGAAAGTCATGTGAAAAACTCAATGAAAAATTATTTCTCTCTCTCTCTCACACTGTCCTTCTTTCTTTTTTTTTTTAAAGAGAGAGGGACAGTGAGAGAGACAGAGAAAGAGAGAAACAACTTTATTTAGTTTTTCACATGGCCTTAGTTGCTCCAACACTCAGTTGTGTACGTGGTGCTGGGGTTTGAACCCAGGTTTTCGTGCTTGCCAGGCAATCGCTGAAACCACTGAGCCACCGCTCCAGCCCTGTCCTTCTTTCTTAAAAATAAAAAATGGTTAAACTCCATGGGGCACAAATCAGTAGTACAACTACATGCGATGTTGAAGCAGAAGGATTTGAAGTTCAAGGCTAGACTCAGCAACTGGCGAGGCCCTGTTTCAAAACAAACAACAAAGGTTAAAATGGCAAGTTTTATACATATTATATCTTATCACAATTTTTAAAACTCTGGGCGGGGGATGCACTTGCCCTGCATATCTTAGGCTCTAGGTTCAGTTCCCAGTACCACATGCACGTGCACGTGCACACACACACACACACACCACGTTCAAGTGAGCATTTCTGGTTCTAGCTTAGGCTCCCCAAACCAACAGGATACTGTCTCTGGTGACTCAGATATGAGAAATAAATCCATTATCCTATGTGCTCAAAAAAGGAGAGTCAAGACAACTCTTTAAGGGGACAAAACAAAAAGCCCTGATAAATCTGTATAGGATTTTAAGAAAAGAAAATCTGAACACAGGCTAGTGTGTTCAGTTTGCTTTCGTCCACAACACTGCTCTGTGAATTCCCATTTTGGGAAGAGGACTGATAGAAATATGGAATCACACTGGGTGCAGTGGCACATACCTGTAATCTCAGCTAATCGGAAGACTGAGGCAGAAAGATTACAAGTTCAAGGTCAGCCTGACAGCTTAGTGAGATCCTGTCCCAACACAAAATTTTAAAAAGACTGGGGATGTAGCTCAGGTTCACTCCTCAGTACTGAAAAAAAAGTAAAAGGAAGAAAGGAAGAAATATAGACTATACACTCAAAAGAAAGTAAATAACAGTACTCTTGAAGGGAAGGAAAGGGAAGGTACTGGGTGGGGAATGAGTTATAAGTATGTATGAATATGGCATAATGAACCCCACTATCATGTATAAGTATAATGCAGCAATTAAAATAAAAACAACACTAACCTTTACAGGTATGATTTGTCTGTGCTTGAAATGAGGAATATCTGGTAAAGACTCCCTCCAAACAGAATGGCTGTTTAGCTTCTGGGGATATGCAAGATCCTCAAGAGCCAGTAGGTGGCAGGAGGCCCTCGCCATGCAGACAGCAGGCAGAGAGGGACAAGCAGTTAAGGAGCACCATTTTGCACTCAGCTATCTACCAGGGAGAAAAGAACGGGACAGAGGTTAAGGTGCACTGGCCAGGCTGTCCTTTTTCAACCACAGCATCCAAATTTCTCAGCTCATGTGACAGGTTTCATTAGAGAGGGATAGTGAAACAGAGAAAAAGAGAGGATCAATTTTATTTAGTTTTTCATGTGATTTTCGTTGCTCTGACATTTAGTTGTGTACATGGTGCTGGGGTTCAAACTCGAGTCCTTGCGCATACCAGGCAAGCACTTTAACCACTGAGCCACTGATCCAGCCCCTCCTTGATACTCTTTACCTCAATACTTACATCTCTCCTATCAAACTGCCTGTGGTCAATGCTATTTTCTGAGCATTGCAGGGTCATCATTAATCTTTGTGACAATTAGAAAAAAGAAGTCTCTTCTAGAAATATCACCTTGCAGATAGAGGACTTCACAAGTTGACTGGTCATGTTAAAGAAAAGAATGTTCAATGACACTTGTCAAAGAACAGGAAACAAGATTTTTTTTCAGACCATCAAGATAGTTTAGGGACCACAACAACTGTGTCTAAAGGTGAGAAAGAGAAAATTGAGATCAACTCCAAACACAGCATAAACAAGTGGGAATTTATACCCAAGGAGCAAGGTCAAGAGAGTGGATGGAAAACTGATTTGCTAAGAGGAAGTATCAGGTGTAAGGGAGATTCTGGTTCAACTGACCTAACAGGATTCTCGCCAGAGTGACATAACCTGGGGGATGGTGAGGGATGAAGAACCTTATCAGATTGAGGAAGATCAGATACCGAAGAGGGGGTTCTGGATAAACTGACTTAGCAGGGTTCTTTTGTTAAAACTGGATTTTACAAAGAAGCACAACGATGGGCCTAGGAGAACATTCAGAAGCCTAACTAGTTTGATCAGAGAATCTTTGTCAATGCTTCTAACTGAATTAGTTCCTTCAGAGCCATATGTGGTGGTCCTGAGTACCTACTAAGTACCAGGCACTATGCTGACCAAGCACTTTGTATGCCTTGTCTAACAGTCCTCATAGGGCAGACACTATTTTTTTTTTTAAAGAGAGAGTGAGAGGGGCTGGAGAAAACTCAGAATAGCCAAAACCTTACTGAGCAAGATAGAGGAAGCAGGAGGTATCACAGTACCTGACCTGAAATTATACTATAGGGCTATAGTAACAAAACAGTGTGGTATTGGTATCAAAACAGACATGAGAACCAGTGGAATAGTCTAGAAGATACCAAGACAAACCCACTAATCTTTAACCATCTGATATTTGACAAAGCGGTCAAAAATATAGTGTGGAGGAAAGACAGCCTGATCAACAAATAGCGCTGGATGAACTGGACAGCCAATTGCAGACACTGAAATTAGATCCTTATCTCTCACCCAGCACAAAAATCAAATCGAAATGGATCAAAGAATTAGAAATTAGGGGCTGGAGTGGAGGCTCAGCGGTTATGGCGCTTGCCTGGCATGCGTGAGTACGCGGGTTCGAACCCCAGCACAACAAAGTGTCAGAGCAATGAAAGTCATGTGAAAAACTAAATAAAAATTGCTTCTTTTTCTCCCTCTCACACTGTCCCTCTTTCTTAAAAAAAAAAAAAAAAGAAATTAAACAAGCAACTATACAATTGCTAGAAGGAAAAAAAAGGATCAACACTCCATGACATCGGTGTAGGCACCTCCTTCCTTAACAAGACTCCCAAGCACAAGAATTAAAGCCAAGAATAAATGAATTGGATGCCATTAAACTGAAAAGCTTCTGCACAGCTAAAGAATTAGTCAAGAGTGTCAAGAGAAAACATACAGAACAGGAGAAAAATCTTTGCCTGCTATGCCTCCAACATGGGACTAAAATCCAGAACATACAAAGAACTCAAAAGACCACAGAGAATCCAATCAATAAATGGGCTAGGCAACTAAACAGAAACTTCTCAAAAGAGGAGTCCAAAAAGCCAATAAAAACATGAGAAAATATTCTACTTCACTAGCAATCAGAGAAATGCAAATCAAAACTTCACTAAGATTCCACCTCACTCCAGTCACAGTGATAAGAATGAAGAATACAAACAATAACAGATGCTGGAGAGGTTGTGGGGAGAAAGGAACACTATCACACTGCTGGTCAGTCTTCCGAATAGCTGGGATTACAGGTATGTGCTACTGCACTAGTCTTTTTTGAAAAAAAAATTTTTTTTTGTCCACCTGGAAGTTGTAAAAAAATATCTTGTCATAGTTTCAATTTGTCTATGCCTGATTATTAATCCAGTTGATCAACTGGTTATGTTTCTTCCATCCTTACTTCCTCATTTATGTTTTCTTCTTTTTTTTTCTTTTGAAGAGGGTGGAGTACTAGAGATTGAACCCAGAGGCTCTTAACCACCAAGCCACATTGCCAGTCCTTTTTGTTTTTTAATTTTGAGACAGAGTTTTGCTAAATTGATAAGGTTGCTTCTGAAATTGCAATCCTCCTGTCTCTGCCTCCTAAGCTGCTTAGGTTGCAGGTGTGCACATGTTCTTTCTGTATTCCAGATGTGTGTTGTCCAATACAGTGGCCACTACTCTATATGTGTATTTAAATTTAATTAAAATTAAATATAATTTAAATTTGTTCTCACTCTCACTGACTGTGTTTTAAGTGCTCAATAGCTTCATGTGGTCCTGACTTTTGGGTGGTACAAATACAGAACATTTCCATCATTGCAGAATGCTTTACTAGCCAATCCCACTATAGCCACAAATCCTTGTGAATACACGTGTTGCAAGTATCTTTCCCAAATTTATGGCTGGTCTTGTTACGTTTTTTGTGTGTGCATTCTAATAAACAAAAGTCCCTAATGTCAAGGATTTGCCACTTTAGTCAAAAATACATTTTCTAGGGCTGGAGCAGTGGCTCAGTGGTTACAGCACTTGCCTGGCATGCATAAGGACAAGGGTTCGTACCCAGCACCACACAATAAGTGCCAGAGCAAAGAAAGCCATGTGAAAGACTAAATAAAATTCATTCTCTTTTTTATTTTTTTCAGAGAGGGGGGACACAGTAAGAGAGAGAGAAAGAGAGAATCAATTTTTATTTAGTTTTTCATGTGGCTTTCTTTGCTCTGACACTTAGTTGTGCATGTGGTGCTGGGATTTGAACTCATGTCCTTGTACATGCCAGGCAAGTGCTGTAACTTCTGAACCACTGCTCCAGCCCCTCATTCTCTCTTTAAAAAAACTATATTTGCCTATATTTCCTTATAAAAAAAGGGGCTGGAGCAGTGGCTCAGCAGTAGAGCATTTGCCTGGCAGGTGCGAGACCTGGGTTTGAACCCCAGCACGACATACACAACTAAGTGTTGGAAAAACAAAAACCCAATAAAAAAAAAATAAAATTGATTCTCTCTCTGGAGAGAGAGAGAGAGAGAGAGAGAGGAAGAGAGAATTAAAATCAATTTTAGTTTTTCATCTGACCTTTGTTTCTCTAACACTTAGTTATGTGGTGCTAGTGTTTGAATCCGGGTCCACGCGCATGCCAGGGAAGTGCTCCAACCACTGAGCCAACACTCTAACCCTCTCTTTCTCTCTTTTTTTTTTAAAAAAAAAGAAAAGTAGATGAAGCGAGACCAGGCACAGTAGTGCATGCCTTTAATCCCATCAATGTGGGAGATTGAGGCAGGGGGATCACAAATTCAAAGCCAATCTCAGCAATTTGGGGAGGTCCTAAGAAACTTAAGAGAGACCCTGTTTAAAAATAAAAAGGGCTGGA
>PVKS010052238.1:0-10841 GCA_004027875.1 Aplodontia rufa
TGAGCCATCACTCTAGCTTCCTGACTTATGATTCACATGCCACATAATTCCCTTATTTCATGTGTACAATTTGATGGTTTTCAGTATATTCAGATTTGCATGACTGTCAATTTTAGAGCCTTTTATTGCCTCAAAAAGAAACCCTGTACCCTTAGCCATTAGCCATCATCTCCATTCCCCTTGGCTCCCATCATCCATTCATTCCTTCTAGTCTCTGACAACCATCAATCTGCTTTCTGTCTCTTAGATTTGCCTTTTCTGACCTTTTCGTACAAACAATATCATATACTCTGTGATCCTCTGTGCTTGGTTTTTTTCTGTTCACATCATGTTTTCAAAGTCCATCCATGTTGAATGCAGTAGGTATCAGTATTTTGTTCCTTTTATGGCTGAATAACAGCCATGATAATGATATAACACACTTTGCTTATCCGTTTATAACTTGATGGACATTTGGGTTGTTTCTGCGTTTTGGCTATTATGAGTCATACTGCTCTGAACATTCATGTTGGCTTGGATTCTGTGCAGTTAGATTAATCATCATGCAGCTGTTGTAAAAAGAAATGAATTTGGGAATATGAAACCAAGCTGTTGAAATGAGGCATGCTCAGAAATCATCTGCTTGACCTTCACTTTAATCCCTGGAAATTCATCAGGCTTCTGAATGTCTGAAAAGAATCTTGATGGTCAGACACCCCCCCCCCCTTTTTTATGAGAGAGAGAGAGAATTTTATTTAGTCTTTCATATGGCCTTCGTTGCTCTGACACTTCATTGTGTATGTGGTGCTGTGGTTTGAACTTGCATCCTTGCTCATGCCAAGGCAGGCACCGAAAGCTCTGAGCCACCACTCAAACCTGGTCAGACCCTTTTTTAAAGGAACAAAAAAATCAGGTGGTGCATGCCTATGGTTCCAGCCACTCTCAGTTACTCAGGAGGCTGAGGTAGGAGGATTGCTGGAACACAGGAGTAATTCTGGGCTAGCCTGGGTAACATAGTAAGACCCTATCTCAGAGAGAGAGAGAGAGAGAGAGAGAGAGAGAGAGAGAGAGAGAGATTGATTGATTCTCAAAACCCCAGGCCTTACTGAGCCATCAGTTTGGGTAAGAAGGAGCCCATGAGGGATGCTGTTGTCTACTTGTTCTTTTCAGGGGGGTTATGCCAGTGATATTGGTAACTCCTAAATACATATTTCTTTTTCAACTTGAAATATAGTTTATATAAAATAAATTTTAGTGTTCACTTCTAAGTTCTGAATGATGCCTATGCATTTGACCTCCCCCCTCAAGATTAGAACATTCAAATGGATTTTTTTCAGTACTGGGGATTATCTACCACTGAGCTGTATCTCCAACACTTTTCTTTTGTCTTTTTAGACAGAGTCTTACTAAGTTGCCCAGGCTGGCCTTAAAATTGTGATCCTCCTGCCTTCAGGCTCTTGAGTGGCTGGGATTACAGGCATTCATCACCACACCTGGCTCCAAATGGATTTTTAAGGCAGCTATCTTAACGACTTCAGACTGGATTGTTTCCCATTCTTCCTCTTCTTCCTGTTTTAGGTTTAGGTCTCTATCAAGAAAAAACAGAAAATTGTTTTGTGTGTGAAGTGAAACTCTGTACAACCCAAGCCTGGCTCTTGGGTTTTCTGTGTCTGGGGTTTAGAGGAAAGGACACTTGTATTTGTTTTCCATTGCAGGGAGCTGCAGAGTGTATGAAAGTGTAAGGGCATAGAGCTATAGAAATATCACAGGGGGTTTGTGACAAGCCCAGGTCTGTGGAATAGCTGGTTCCTATGGTTGCTTGAGGAGGTGTGCTGGAAACAGAACTTCTGCCATGGACCTTCTTTCTTGGACCTTATCACCTCCATTATGACATGGTGATGAAAGATGATCCAGCCCTTGGAGCTTACATAGATTGGGCTTCTTGTGGGGGAGAGATCTAAGAGGCAAAGCAATTGGAGGGGGTGGGGGCTTGATGGTGAGGTGTGGAATTTCCAGCCTTCATAATTAAAAAAAAAAACGATGATTGGCTAGGATAGAAATTCATTCCATAATTTTAGAAGCCGGGTTCTGCTTGAACATGAGAGAATTGAAAGGAATGTAAATGCAATTTTCTGCTCTGCCTACTTCCTTTTGCAGAGGAGATTGTTCAGGAAGACTCTTGCTGATGGCAGAGCACACTGAGGTGTCCATGGTGTCTGATAGCTCTGTACAAAAGGATGGCATTCGCACACAGGACTCTCAGTTAGGTAGTCCCAGAAAATCCATATGAGCATGCCCAGCATGCTCATAGCCAGATTTTTCCTACCTCAAATTTTTGAGATTTAAAAGCTTAAAGCTAATTTCACTTAGCATGATACTCTCCATTTCTATCCATTTACTGGTAAATATGATAATTTCATTCTTTTTAATAGCTGAGTAGAATTCCATTGTGTGTGTGTGTGTGTATGTATGTGTGTGTGTGTATCACAATTTCTTAATCCATTCATTTAATGATGGGCATCTGGTTTGATTCCATAATTTAGCTATTGTGAATTGTGCTGCTATAAACATTGCTGTGGCTGTGTCACTGTAGTATGCTGATTTTATATATTTTGGGAAAATACTCAGGGAGTGGTAGAGCTGGATCATATGGTGGTTCTAGCCCTAGTTTGTTTTTAAGAGAGAGGAGAGAGGAGAGAGACACAGATAAAGAGATACAGAGAGGGACTGGAGCGGTGGCTCAGCGGTTTTGGTGCCTGCCTGGCAAGCACGAGGACCCGGGTTCAAACCCCAGCACCACGTACACAACTAAGTGTTGGAGCAACTAAGGCCATGTGAAAAACTAAATAAAGTTGTTTCTCTCTTTCTCTGTCTCTCTCACTGTCCCTCTCTCTTAAAAAAAAAAAAAAAGAGATACAGAGAGAATCTTTTTTTTTATCTGTCTGGTTATTGTTATTCCAACACTTAGTTGTGAATGTGGTGCAAGCCAGGCAAGTGCTCCACTGCTAAGATACCACTTCAGCCCCCCAGCACTAATTTTTTGAGGAATCTCCCAACTGCTTTCCAGAGTGCTTGTACTACAGTCCCACCAACAATGTACAAGTATTCTTTTCCCCCCACAACCTCATTAGTATTTGGTTGAATGTTCATGTGAAAACTAGAGTAAAATAAAGGAAAGGGAAGGAAAGGATAAGATCACATAAAGAACCATTCAGATACAAATTAATAGATGAGCTAAAGGAAGTCTAGTAGAGTAGAAAGAAAAGGAGAGGGGAGGAAGGACTGGAGGGAAAATAAAATGGGAAGGAAAAAGGGGATTAAAATAAGTATATTTTACACCTTTAAGATACTAAGTAACTCCCATGCAATCATTAAAAACTGGAAAAGTGAAAAAAAATCAAAGGGAGATGAGTAGAGGAAAGGTACCAGGTAGTAGGAGGAGGTGAGTGAGGGGTAAGTACTTGGGAGGGATATTGGGCACATTATATTGTTATATTGTGTGCTTGTCTGCCTATGTAACAAATCCCATCATTATGTACAACTGTAATGCACCAACAAAAATGTGGGGGAAAAAAGCTTAAAATACATTCCAAGGTCACAAGTGGAAAATTACATTTTTGTGAGCATTGCTTATTTCAAGTAAAGGCAGACCAGGACTATAACTGAAGCATGTTTTTCTGCCTTTTATTAAGGGTGGTGTATGGAGTCTTGGATTTCTAGTCAGCATGCCTCCCTGAACCCCCTGGGCTAGTAAAGTTGGTTCACTATAGCTAATCTATTTATGCATGCATGATCACCATGTGAATCAGAGGTTATATAGCAGTAGAAGACTGGGAAGGGATGGTGGGAACTAATGAAATTTCTGGGTTCTGTATAGGAATCCTGCAGAGAATTGTCTCCATTTTATGGTTGAGGACGTTAGGTCTGTGAGAAGTGTCTTGGTCTGTGAATTTGAGGGAGCAGAGAGGTTTTGGTGGGAGTATGTAGGAAAAGCTTGGTGGAGAACTGTTCTGAGGGGTCTTAAGTGGCTGGTGGTACAGGTGGAGTATCCTTTATCTGAAACGCTAGGGACCAGAAGTGATTTCAATTTTGTACTGTGTGTGTGTATAAAAGAGACAGACACAAACACACTTACACTTGGGGTTGGGACCCAAATTTCAACATGAAATTTACTTATGTTTCCTATGTACCTTATTTACATAATTTGAAGATAATTTTATACAAAATTTGTAGTGCACCTGTTTTGAGTAACCTCTCACATGGGGCCAGGTGTGGAATTTTCTGCTTGTGGCATCATGTTGGTGCTCAGAAACTTTGAGATTTTTTAAATCATTTTGAATTTTGCCTTTTCAGGTTAGGAATGCTCATTCTATATTGACCATTAAAGGGAGTAGAGAAGTCATGAACCTGATTATGATTTCAGACTTGTGACTGAAACAGAGCCTAGAGCAGTTGCACAGGGGGTAGCTGTATATATAGATTTGGCTTTAGTCATCTGGAGTTGACACTCAGGGTCAGAGGAATGAGATGATCCAAGAGAGGACTATAAATAGATCCCTGGAAGAAAATGAGGCAGGGAGATGAAATTTAGGCTTTGACTCTTTTTCCCTCTGTCTCTTTCTGTCATCCTTTCCCTTCTTTTGGTAGTGGTGTATTTAATTTGGACCAATTGATTCATTCTAAGTTATTGTTAGACAAACAAAGCAGGCAGTGGTCTGGAAATGGGGACATTGCTTTGTTCGGTGGACAAAGGATACATTTTGCCCTGGAAGAGGTCACTGTGTTTCAGAGCACTTTGGAAAGCTGGGTGATGCACTAGTTACATCATTCTTGCCTGGCCATAGAAGCGATATTTCTAAGAACTTCTGCCAAACATTTTACTTGCCCAGTTCAGATTACCATGTCTACTTGAAAAGTGGTGTATTTATCTGTTTTAGCATTCGGATCTGCTTTCACATTTTTGTTTGATTTGTAGACATTTATGAATTTGTTATCCTGTGTTCCCAAATTTGGGGATACTCTGGTCCCAGGCTCATTTTCATCATGTATAGAACACCTAATAGTTCAAGGGATTGCATTGCCCAACCCTTCTGTCCTTGAGGCAACCTGAGTATGTTTGTTTGTTTGTTTTCACAAGGGGGGACATCACTGACATTTAGTGGGTATGGCTGGGGTTGCTCAAGTCCTATGAAAGAAAGACAGGACAGTTCTTCCTACCACATTGTCAGTTTTACTCCCAATATTGAGGAATACTGATATAATAGGTCTGATTGGTTTGATCATGTTATATGTTCCATACTAAACAGGCATTAAGGTTGAAATTTTCCATAGTTGCAAAGCATTTTCTGGGACAATTCATGGGTTAATTGGCTTCAATTAGTAGAGTTCAGACTGGTTTTTACAATTTTTGTTGAATATTTTCTATAACTTTGGTGACTTGAGCGTATTTAGTATGGAGTTGGTAGGGGGTTTCTTTTCTTTCTTTTTGGTGCTGGGAATTGAACTCAGGGCCTCACACTTGCTAACTGTGCATTGAGAAAGCTATATCCCCAGCTGTTTTTTATTTTTTTTGTATAGGGTGATTTAGATCAGCTATTCTCAATCATGATTACATATTGGAATTTCTCAGGGAGCTTTAAAAATAATGATGACTGGGTCCCACCCACCAGATTTTATTTAATTGGTCTAGTGTTTGACATAGGAATTTTAACTGCCTCCCCAGGTGATTATAATGCACAACTAGGATTGAAAACTGTAAATCTGGATATTGTAGAAACTCTGCAAAGGTAGAGTAATACAGGTGATGAATTCAGCCAAGTGGAATAACTTTTTCATTTACACACAAAACATTGAGGATCTGAGATCAAAATGATTAAGCAACACACTACTTTACGCCTAGTAGAGCTCAAAACTTTGGCTTTCAGTTTTCGCTTTAAAGACCTCATTCTGGAAAAGAGATACTGGTAACTCCCCTTTCTGGAGTGTTTCCCAAAACCTGGGAATAGCAAGGGGTAACAGAGCAGGACCCACATTAGGAAGAAGTTGAATCTGAAATGAGGTGGACAGTGAATAAAATGGTATGGTCACCATAGTCCCTTACAGACACCTTCCTAGAGGGCTGAACACTCAGACACCCACAGAGACCAGGCAACAACAACAACAAAACCCAAAACAACAACAATAACAAAAAAAAACCACACCGTGAATGAAGAATTTGCTACCAGAAATACTTTTAGATTTGCCTGGTTTTTACTGAAGTGGGGGAGGGTGGGTAAAAGGAGAAACAACTCTAACTTAATTAGCTTGCTTTTGTATCATTTGGTCTTCAGTTTGAAACCTGGCTGGAGGACTTTCTTTAAGCCCACATGGTGCCTTTCTGCCAATTGTGCCAGTGAGAAAAAGGGGATGGTCGCCATGCAGGGCTTGGCCAGCAGTCAAGGCCTTTGCATGGATCAAAGGGATCCCCTTTCCCTGGCCTAAGGGATGGAGTCCCCCCTGCCCAAGGCTACCCCCAGGACAGGCTCCTTGTCAACTTCACAGTCTGGCCAGTCCCATGCAGGGTGGCCTTGCCTGGATTTTTCCCTTCACCCGCTTGGGGAACTTGTGTTCTGTTTCATAATATGCCAACACAACTCAGTCTTGAGGCCATTTACCAGGAGTGATGATTTGTTTTATACACTTCCAAAACAGAAAACATCTGGTCTAGCCAGGGAGGGATCGCATAATTACACAGTGGCTTTCACGTTCAGGGTAAGTTCTGCTGCGCTGGGTGTACGTTTTCTTGCTGCCCTGTACACAGCTCAGTCACCTGCACGGTGGGCTGACTCACCAGAATTCAGTGACAACACAAACTAAAATGAACAAGTTTATTTCATTTTATAAACTTTGAAATCAGAATTTTTTTTAGGAAGGTGAATTTGGTTTTACATGCTGTACTTCTGAAGATATATTTCGGACCTTCCATTTTAATTTCCTGAAACCAATTTCAGAAGAGCTAAACAAGCTAGATTATTTTCTGCAACATGAGTACCCCAAAGGCACAGTTTTGCTAGGAGTGAATGAGAATTCAATGATTCATTGGACCACTGCTCATGTGTAGATGCTTATGTTGCCATGGGTAGAGGAAGTGAATTCTGTCCCTGATGTGGTACTTTTTCCTTGAAGTGGCCTCACTTCATTTACTTTGGCCACTGTATCACCTGCCCCTCTTTCTCCCTGTGTCTTTTCCCTTTATGTCTCCCTTATATGGAGACTTGTCATCCACTACCCTGACTCTGTCTGGCCCTACCCAGGTCTGCTCCACTCCCCTATGATTTCAGCTGTGCTCTAGCTTGGACACTGCTTTCTGAGAGGAGGAAGCTCCTTCCCTGCAGGTGAACGAACACCTGTTGGTGACTTTTCTTTAGCTCTCAGGGCTGTCTAAAGTCCTTCTGCTTTCTCTTTCCTTTCCTGTCACACAATTGCTGGTGCTGCAGAGGTCTCAGGGCTATGGGCCAATTATTTCCACCCACTCCTATTTTTGGGGGCTTGGGAGGAGGTACACTGTGTCATCTAGTTTTATTTTAAAAGTCTGTGAATTTTGCTTTTGATATCCTATTGCTCTTTGGCAATTCAGAAAATTAAGTAATTAGGGTTTTTTTAAAAAGAGAGAAACAACTTTATTTAATTTTTCACATGGCCTTAGTTGCTCCAACTCTTAGTTGTATACGTGGTGCTGGAGTTTGAACCCAGGTCCTCATGCTTGCCAGGCAAGCGCCAAAACCGCCGAGCCACCGCTCCAGCCCCAGTAATTAGGGTTTTACTACTAATTTTGCTATTGTTTGTTGAGCAAAGTTGAAAATATGGATTTTTGAGCTGGGTGTGGTGTTGTACTCCTGAAAACCCAGATACTTAGGAGGCTGAAATGCGAGGAGTGAATATGAGGCCAGCCCAGGCAGAATAGTGAGACCCTTTCTTAAAATACAAAGAACTTTCTGGTACCTGTATGAATTTGTTTAGGGCTGCTGTAACAAAGTACTCTAAATTGGATTGCTTAAAACAATAAATTTGTTGGCTAGAATTTGGAGATCAACGTTTGGGGCAGGGCCATACTTCTGAAGGCTCTGGGGGAGAATCGTTTCTTGTATCTTCCAGCTTCTGATGGCCCCTGACTTTCTTGGACTGCTGCTTTGATCACTGCAGTCTCTCCTTTCTCTTCATATCACCTGCCCTTCTTTCTCCCTGTGTATTCTCCTCTTTTGTCTCTTTTAAGGATAGAGCTCTTAGGGGAAAAGGGTGTGAGTTGGGGCAGGGTGTGAAGGAGGGAATAACTATAACCCAGCAGTCTGTGCCATATGGAATTTTTCTTCAGTTTCTACCATTTAGAATTGTGTTACTGGGCATTATCCATTTCATTTCTGTTTTCCAATGATATAAGCAAGAGCTGGGAAACACTTGGGAAATAAAACTGAAAAAATTCAAGTCATTTATAATACCCATCATCAGTAGATGGGCATCCCCTTTCTGGGGCTGTTTCTTCTCATTAATTCATTTAAACGGAAGTGTAATTTCACCAGCTGTATTTGCATGTCTTTTCATTTCTAGTTGTGCTGAATATTTTGTTATGCTGTCTCCAGGCTGGTGTTCTTTCTGTATCCTTGACACAGCTCTGGTGGTTGTTTCTTGTGTTCTTTTTGGGTAACCAGGTATTCTGTTTAGCCCTTCCTCACAGAGTGGAAAACATTTCTAGCTCATAACAGAAGGGTTAATGATGCTGACAACTCTTCTTTTTTCTTTGTTTCTATTCTCTATTTCTTTTTTCTTTCTTTCTGTCTTCTTTCCTTCTTTCTTTCTTTTCTTTTCTTTTCTTTTTTTTTTTTTTTTTGTAGTACTGGAGATTGAACCCAGAGCCTTGCATACTGAACTACGTCCCCAGCCCTTTTTTATTTTTTGAGGTAAGGTCTGGCTAAGTTGCTGAGACTGGCCTCAAACTTACAATCCTTTTGCCTCAGGTTCCTGAGTAGCTGGGATTAGAGGTACTTTACAATGCCTGACTGTTCAGATTGTCTTGTAAGGTTCATTCATCAAAACATGTATCACTAGTTTTTCTTCTGAATGTTTTTTCCTGACCATCTTCCTTCCTGTTTTTCAGCTGATGGCGAGACCATTCTAAAAGGCCTCCAGTCCATTTTCCAGGAGCAGGGGATGGCAGAATCAGTACATACCTGGCAGGACCATGGCTATTTAGCAACCTACACAAACAAAAATGGCAGGTGAGGCAGCCTCAAGGCTCTTCTTTAGATTCAAACTTTGAAGTAAGAGCAGAGATAGGAACCAAGTGGGGTTGGGGGTGGTGTCCAGGCATTTTTTTTCCTTGACAACTTGTAAGGGGGATAGAATTTAGTGCTTCTCAATGCTAGCCACAAATCAGAATTTTCTGGGAGAATTTTCACAAAATACTCCTGCCCAAGCATTTCCTCCAGAGATTGAGGCCACTGGACATGGACATGTATATTTCTTTAAAACCTCAGTGGCAGACAGTGATCTGGAGTGGGTTAAAACATATTCCTGGGCCCCTCTCCAAAACTTTCTGCTCTAATTCCTTTTCTGTCAAGCCCCCATGTGATGCTGATAGTGAGGATCACTGTTAAATATGTCCATTAATACAGATCATAGTAATAATGGGTGATAATGGGTGATAATGTCTAGAAGTTGCTTGACAAGAAGCTGAGATTATCCGGGAGTTCATGACTTTGGTGGTGGTTTTTTTTTTTTTAACTTTTTATGGACTAGATTTTTTTTGGTGGTATAGGGAATTGAACCCAGGCCTTTAGACATTCTAGGCAAGTGCTCTTCCACTGAGCCAAATTCCCATTCCAAAGCAATATAGATTTTCTGTATTGAGCATGTAGTTGAGAATCAATGTGTCCTGGAGAGCAGGAAAGAAAACTGAAGTTAGAAAATGACCAATTAGAGAAGATACTTTGCATTGAGCTTCTTATATTTTCTTAAATCTAGGTTTATATTATATCTAAGCTGGTTTAGTATGCAAAACTATTAAGATTTTTATTGATTTGCACTACTAATTTTCTTTATTTTTTTCAAAGACAGAGAGAATCAATTTTATTTATTTTTTTCATCTGGCCTTTGTTTCTCTGATACCTAGTTGGGTATATGGTGCTGGGGTTCGAACCCAGGTCCTTTAACATGCCAGGCAAGTGCTACAAACCGCTAAGCCATGGTTCCAGCCCCTGCACTACTAATTTTATTTTATTTTATTTTATTTTATTTCATTTTCCTCTGGGGGTTTATTTTGGATAAAATAGTTGAAGACATACTACAATGATATATTACACAAAAAGACTAGAAAATAATTTAAGAGAGTATTTTAAGCATAGGTTTCTAACATACACAGAAAAGGGTCTGCTTCCTATCCAGCAGAGCAGGGCTGGTGGCCTCCACTTATACCCACCAAGTGGAGTGCTTTCTTTACAGAAAGGACTCTTCAGGTGTCATGATCCAAATGCCCTACTAATTTTAAACTGACCTGTTGTGTATTTTCTACGGCTTTTATTCTATTCCCCCAACGGGTACAAAGTACTAGAATTCCACATGATTTCCTTAGTGTTCCACTTTCTTGCCCTTCTTTGTTTCTCTATTAAAGGAAAATAACCACCCCCATGATCTTTTAGAGGGCCAGAAGAAAAAAGATGGTGAGATGAGGAAAAACTATTTTTTGAGCCCTCCTCCTCTTCCAACATTCCAAGTCTCCATGTTCTACCTCTGTGATATTAATTGGTGTTCTCTGTCCTGATGGCTCGCAGAGACTAACATTTGAAACCCAGATTTGCATTCTAACTATGTGGTCAACCTCCTTATGTGTG
>PVKS010052239.1:0-10835 GCA_004027875.1 Aplodontia rufa
TTTCAGTTTGCAAAATTATCTTCACAAGAGCTAAGGAAGCAAGGTGAGAAAATTTAGTACTTACGTTTTATAAAATAATAAGAAAATATGCATTCAAGAAGGCAGAAAGGAAAGAGCTTCCCATATCACCCCTTCCTCAACTCCAGGCAGCATAGAGAACGTCTTCATTGGTGGGAGGAGAAAAGAATTTAGTCCAGGCTTGAGATTTAAAACAGTACCAGGCACACCACAGTGAAACTCAGTGCTGACCAGAGCCCCATAAGCCCTACCTCCAGGTCTGAGTCATTGGAATGTGTTAGCCAGACGTGACCAATGGACTGTCTTCCCCAACATCAGGCAGCAAAGAGAAAAGCAAGACTCTACATTCTGGGGAGCAAAGCACAAATGCTAACAAGGATATTGTTTTGGAGGTCAATGCCAGACCTGGAAATGTAGTTCACTGGCACAACATTTGCCTAGCATGTGTGAAAAACCCTGGGTTCAATTCCCAGTACCCTAAACAAATAAACAAACAGAAAAACCAACCAACCAAACAAACAAACAAAAACTGCCCAAACTACTGAGGTGCAAAAAACTGAACAGATAGTAAACTCTATTCTATGGGTAAAATCTCTGATGGAGAATTTAAAACAGGTATTTTAAAGGAAACTAATCTTCAAACGAATACAGAAATAATTAAGTATTCTAGGAGAAAAACTTAATAGAGTGATGGAGGCAATGTTCAAAACCAAACAAATGCTTGAGCTAAAAAAATACACTAAGTGAAATTCAAAAACATGAGAAAAGGTAGAATAGATCAAATAAGAGAATTAGTGAGCTCAAAGACAAGCTATTTGAAAATATACAATTAGAGAAGATAAAAAGAATGAAGAGGAATGAAGAAAACTTATAGGAACTTTGTGACAGCATTGAAAGAGCAAATATTGGGGTTATTGAGGTTCAGAAGGACTTGAAAATGCCATAGGTATAGAAAACTTATCAAGAGACAATAATAAAAATTTCCAAAACTATAGAAGGATACAAATATCCAGATACAAGTTCTAATGTCACTAGTGAGATTTATCCAACTCAACAAAATTTAACTCCAAGAAATATTGTGATCAAACTCTCAAAAGTTAAAGAGATGATTCTCAAGGGAGGAAGAGAAAAGAAACAGCCCAACGTTTTCCCTGAGAGGAGACTTCTCAGAAGAAACTTTATTGACCAGGAGAGAGCAGTATGAGATTTTTCAGAATACTAAAGGCTGGGCGGGCTGGGGTGGGGTGGGGGTCAGGGGACAACAAGCTTCTAAACAAGATTACTGTACATAGCAAATCAATTTTTTAGAAATGAAGGAAAGATAAAGATATCCCCAGACAAATAAAAGCTGAGCCCTGTCCTACCAGATGCATCCCATAAGAAATGCTAAAGGGAGGGGCTGGCGAGGTGGCTCATCGGTTACGCTTGCATGGCATGTGCAAGTACATGGGTTCAAACCCCAGCACCCACATACACAACTGTTGGAGCATCGAAAGCCATGTGAAAAATTCAATAAAAATTGATTCTCTCTGTCTCTCTCTCTCTCACTGTCCTTCTCTCTTTAAAAAAATGCTAAAAGGAGTTCTTCAAACTGAAAGAAAAAAATGGTAATGAATAAGAAGAAAACATTAGAAAGTATAAAGCTCACTGGTAAGAGTAATTACAGGGGCTGGAGTGGTGGCTCAGCAGTTACGGCACTTGCCTGGCATGTGCAAGTACGCGGGTTTGAACCCCAGCACAATGTATACACAATGAAGTCTGGAGCAATGAAAGCCACATGAAAAACTAAATAAAAATTGTTTTTCTCTCTCTCTCTCTCTCTTTCTCCCTCTCTCCCCATCTCTCTTAAAAAAAGAAAAAAAAAGTAAATTCAGAATGCTCTAATATTGTATACATGGGATATAAGCCATTCATATCTTTAGTAAGAAGACTAAAAATAAATACTAATAACTACATTAATATGTTAAGATAGGCAACATAGAAAGATGTAAAATGGAACATCAAAAATTCAAATTGTGGGGGCTGGAGTGGTGGCTCGGCAGTTGCAGCACTTGCCTGGCATGCTCAAGTACACGAGTTCAAACCCCAGTACCCACGTACACAGCTAAGTGTCAGAGCAATGAAGGCCATGTGAAAAACTCAATAAAAATTGATTCTCTCTGTCTCTCTCTCTCACTGTCCTTCTATCTTTAAAAAAAAATTAAAATTGTGAAGAGAAATAGAGTGAAAGTATTGAGTTTTTTAGTATATTGTCTTTTTGTTTCCTTTCTTTGTGATAATGTTATATTGCTATTATTTCAGAATAGCTTACTATAATAAAAGAATTTATAAACCTCATGGTAACCACAAAGCAAAAAATCTAAAATAGACAAACCAAAACTAATAAGCAAGGAGGTATCAAAATGTACTGCTAGGGTAAGTCACTTAGCCACAAAGGAAGACTGTAAAAGAGGAAGAAATAACTGCATTAAAAGTAGAAAACAAATTTAAAATGATAGCAGTAAAACCATACCTATCATAATTACCTTAACTGTAAGTGAATTAAACTGTCCAATTAAAAGTTATAGAATCACAAATGGACTAAAAAACATTATCCAACTATATGTTGCTTACAAGAAACTCATTTTACCTCTTAGACTGAAAGTAAAGGGATGGCATGAGATATTCCATGCAAATGGAATCCAAAAGAAAGCAGGAGTAGCCATACTTATATTAGACAAAATATACTTTAAGTCAAAATCAGTTAAAAGAGACATGAAAGGTCATAAAGGGGTCAGTTCATCAAGAGGAAATAATTCCAATATTGAATGCCCAGATATATGGAGCAAATATTAATAGACCTAAAGGAGGAGATAGATTCCAAGAAAGTAATAATGGGGAATTTTAACAACCCTCTAGACCAAATGGACCTAATGGACATCTACAGAACATTTTACCCAACAACTGAAGAATATACATTCTACTCACCAGCACATCAAATATTCTCTAAAATAGGTCATATGATAGATCACTAAACAAGTCTCAACAAATTTAAAAAATTTTAAATCATATGAAGTTACCTTTTTGGGCCACAATGTGATATAACTAGAAACCAGTAACCAAAAAACCTTTAGAAGCTATCAACATACATGGAAATTAAATAACTTACTTTCGTTTTGGGAAGGGGTATTGCTATGTTGCACAAGCTGATCTCAAACTCCTGGGTTCAAGAGATCCTCCTACCTCAGCTTCCCAAGTAGCTAGGACTACAGCTGTGTGCCACCATGCCTGCCTAAATAGCTTACTCTTGAACAACCAATGGAACAAAGAATAAATCAAGAAGGGAATTAAAAGATTTCTTGAAATAAGTGGAAATGGAAACATAGCATACCACAACTTAGGGAATATAGCAAAAGTAGTGCGGAGAGGGAAGTTTATAGCATTCATTACCTACATCACAAAAGCAGACCAGTCTCAAGTAAACAACCTGTTGCTCCAGCTCAAGGATCAAGAAAAGCAAGAACAAACTAACCAAAATCAATAGAAAAAAACAAAGATCAGATTACTTGGAATAAGTAATAAATAATAAAACAATACAAAATATTAATGAAATATAGAACTGATTCTCCAAAACACTAAAAAAATTTGACAAATCCTTAACCAGACTAAGCAAAAGAAAGTGGACTCAAATAAGTAAAATCAGAGCTGAAAAGGGAAGGACTACAGTCGACACCACAGAAATACAGAGCATCATTAGAGATTATTCTGAACAGCAGTATGCCTACAAATTTGATAACAGAAAAAAATGGACAAATTCCTGGACACATATACTTTCCCAACATTGAATCATGAAGAAATAGCCTGAAAAGATTGGTAAAGACCAATAAGATTGAATCAGCAATGAAAAATCTCCCATCAAAGAAAAGCCCAGGATCACATGACTTCACTGCTGAGTTCTACCAGACACTTAAGTAAGAACTAATAAAATACTTAAATATTGAAGAGAAGGGAATTCTTCTAGTCTCTCAGAGTAATTAAGGTAGCATTACTTTGATTCCAAATCCAGGCAAAAACACAACCAAAAGAGAGAGAGAGAGAGAGAGAGAGAGAGAAAACCTACAGACCAATAACCCCAATGAACATAGATGTAAAAATCCTCAACAAAATACTAGGAAAAATCCAACAGCACCTCAAAAAGATTATTCATCATAATGAAATGGGATTTATCCCAGGGACACAAGGATTGTTCAACATACACAAATCAATAAACATGATAAAACACATCCACAGAATAAAGAACAAAAATACAATCATCTCAAAAGATGCAGGATAAGACATGATAAAATTCAACATCCCATTATGAAAAAAAATTTAGACAAATTAAGGGTAGGAGGAATGTACCCCAGCATAATAAAGGTCATTTGTAATAAGCCAACAGCCAACAGCTAACATCATATTGAATGGGGAAAAGCTGAAAGCTTTCTAAAATCTGGAATAAGACAAGGATGCCCATTTTTGCTACTTTTATTCAGTGCGATTCTGGAAGTCCTAGCCCTGATAACCAGGCAAAAGAAATAAAGGGCACCCAAATTGGAAAGAAAGAAGTGAAGTCGTTTCTGTTCAGAGGTGAATGGTCTCTTATATAGATGAAGACTGCTTAAAAGAAAAAACTGGTAAAACCAATAAATTCAGTAAAGTAGTGTTGGAATGGAGATGTAGTTCAATGGCAGAGCACATGATTTTGGTGTGTGAGGCCCTGACTTTGATCCCCAGCCCCACCAGCCCCACCCTGTACAACTCAGCATTGCTATATGCCAATAGCTAGTTAGCTGAAATAAAAATCAAGAAAGCAATTCCAAGAAAGCATTTACAATAGCTACAAAACAATACAATAGTAATAATTTAAGAATTTCTAGTTGAAAATGGGTATAATATCTTTATTTTATTTATTTTTATGCAGTGCTCAGAATTGAGACCAGTTCTTCACTTGTGCTAGGCAGGCACTCTACCACTGAGCCATGGACCCAGACCCTAAAATAGCAATAACTTTTAAGCAAAGAGGTGAAAGATCTGAAAATTAAAACTATAAAATATTGATGAAAAATTTGAAAAGGATGCAAAAAAAAAAAAAGAAAAGAAAAAGATAGGTGGTGTTCATGGATTCAAGGAGTCAATATTATTAACATGTCCATACTACCCAAAACAGTCTATGAAATTCATTGTAATCATGTCAATATACAAATGGCATTTTTCACAGAACTAGAAAAGAAAAAAAAACAGTCCCAAAACTTGTACTGGACTCCAAAAACCCCCAAAAGAGCCAAAGTGGTCTTGAGTAAAAAGAACAAAGCAGGGGATCTTAAACTACCTGACTTCAAAATATATTGCAAAGCCATGGTAATTTGAATAGCTTGATATTGGTATAAAAACATACATAGACGAGTAGAACAGAATAGAGAGCCTAGATGTAAACCCACATTATCTACAGCCGACTGATATTCAACAAAGGTGTTAAGAACACACAATGGGGAAAGGATAGCTTTTTCCACAAATGGTACTGGTAAAATTTAATATCCACATGAAGAAGAATGAAACTGAATCCCTGTATTGTACCAGGTATAAAAATCAGCTCAAAATAGATCACCGTCATTTTTAAACTAGGAAGTTACTAGGAGAAATGCTTCAGGACAACATAGTGTGCATTGGTTTTTTGGATAAGATGTCAAAAGCACAAGAAGCAAAAGCAAAATTGAATGAATGGTATTACATCTATATAAGAAATTTTCCACACAGCAAATGAAACAACCACCAGATTGAAGAGATGACCTATAAAATAGAAGAAAGTATTTGAAAGCTATACATCTAACAAGGGTTTAATATTCGGAATATATAAGGTACTCGAAAACCTCAATAGCAACAAAACAACCCAATTTAAAAATGGGCAATAGAAATAGACAGTTCTTGGAAGAAGATGTACACACTACCCACAGATACACGAAAAGATGTGCAACATCAGGGAAATACAAATCAAAACCACAATGGGATTCTTATCTCCAGTAAGAATGGCTGTTATCAAAGAGACACATCACGTGCTGGTGAGAACGTGGAGAGGAGAACTCTTAACATACTGTTTGGTAGTCATGTAAATTACTGCAACCACTATGAAAAACAGAATGGAGGTTCCTCAAAAAGTTTTAGATTAGAGACTGGGATGTAGCTTAGTGGTAGAGTGCTTGATAACTGCTCAAGACTCTGGGTTCAATTCTCAGCACTGCAAAATGAAGGAGAAGAAGATAATAGGACTGGAGATGAAGCTCACTGGTAGAGCATCTGCTTAGCATGTTCAGGACCTGGTTCTAATTCCCAGCACCAATGAAAAAAAAATAAAATGGAACTACTATATTATATACTCCTGGTACTTAGCCAAAGAAAATAAGTTAGTATGTTGAAGGGACATCTGTACTGCCATGTTTATTGCAGCATTATACACAGTAGCCAGGAAATGGAAACAACTAAGTATGTATCAACTGATGAATGGATTATGAAATGTGGTATGGAATACTATTTTGCCATAAAAATGAAATCCTGTCATTTGTAGCAACCTGATTGGAACTGGATATCATTATGTTTTGTGAAATAAGCCAGGCACAGAAGAACAAGTACAACAGGATCTCATTCATATGTGGAAATGAAAAAAGTTTATCTCATAGAAATTAAGAGTAGAATGGTAGTAACCAGAGGCTAGGGAAGGAAGGAGAAGCAGTTGATCAGTGGGTTCTAAATGATTTTAGGTAGGAGTAGAAAGTTTTGGTGTGCTAGAAGGATGACCCTAGATAAAATGACAATGTTCCATGCATTTCATAAAGCCACAAGAAAGGATTTGGATATTTTAACCATAAAGAAATAATAAGCATTTGAAGAGCAGATATATTTAATTTGATTTAAATATTATACCATATGTACATGTATTAAAACATGACATGGTTCCTCATAAGCATTATAAATTTTGTTTTTATGTATCAGCTATAAAATTAATTTAATCAAACATTTTAACTGAGAACACTTAAATGCTGGCAGACAAATTTGATCACTCGTACATTGCTGGTAGAAGTGTAAATGCTATAGCCATATAGGTTAAATTTGACAGATTCTGAACAAAACTAAATATGTAATCATATGTGTCAATCAGCTTTCCATCACTGTGACAAATCTCACATATAAGGGAAAAGGTTATTTTAGCTCACAGTTTCAGAGATTTCAGTCCATATTGATTTGTTCTGTTGCTTTTGGATCGATAGCAAGGCAGAACATCACTGCAATGAATATGCATTGGAGCAAAGGTGCTTGCCTCGTGACATTTGGGAAGCAAAGAGAGAGTGAAGAGGGGTCAGGGTCCCAATATTACCTTCAATGGCACACCCTCAAGGACCTTATTCCCTTCCACCAGTCCTCCTCTCTTATAGATTTTACCACCTCCCAGCACCACCACAGGCTGAAGACCAAGACTTCAACTCATGTGGCTTTGGAGGATATAGAAGAAATTACACTCCTGAATATTTATTCCAGAAGAGAAAAGCAACAACAAAACACAATGTTCATACAAAAACCTTTATGTTAATTTTTTATGGTTGCTTTATTCATAAAAGCCCAAATCTGGAAATAACCCAAATGTCCTCCAAGAGGTTCAGGAAGTAAATGTTAAAACAAACTCTGGTTTATCCATATTATGGGATATTACTCAGCAGTGAAACAGAATGAACTGTTACATGTCATAATTTGGATGGATCTCATGAAATGAGAATGAATGAAATATCGAATGAATAAAGCCACTCTCAAAAGTTACATACTATAAAATTCTGTGTATCCCTTTCAAAATGATGAGATTGGAATGATGAAAAATCAGCAATTGAGAGGGGTGAAAAGAGAGATAGCTATAGCTATCAACCTAGGCTTGTTCTATAACTTGGATATTATGAATTTCACAGTTATAAACACTGATAAGCATGTATCACTGTAGTATGCTGATTTTAGTTCGTTTGGATAAATACCAAGGATTGGGATAGCTGGGAAGTACGGTGTTCCATAATTAGTCTTTTGAGGAATATCCATACTGCTTTCCAAAGTGATTGTATTAATATGCAGTCCCACCAATATTGTATGAGTGTACCTTCCCCCCACATCCTTGCCAGTATTTGTTATTATTTATATTCTTTATTATTGCCATTCTCACTATAGAGAGATGAAACCTCAATGTAATTTCAATTTGCATTTCCCTGGTTGAACATTTTTTTCATGTATTTGTTGGCAATTTGCATTTCTTCTTTTGAGAAACTTCTGTTTAGTTCATTTGCCCATTTATTGACTGGGTTCTTTGGGAATTTTTTGGTGTTATGTTTTTTTGAGTTCTTTATGTATTCAGAATATTAATTCACTGTCAAAGAGTAGCTGGAAATGATTTTCTCCTGTTCTGTAGGCTCACTTTTTACACTCTTGTTTCAGTTGCTGTACACAAGTTTTTAAATCTGATGCCATCCCACTTACTGATTTTTGGTTTTATTTCTTTCACTTTATGGGTCTTCTTCTTCTTTTTTTTTTTTTTCAGGGATGAGGACCAAACCTGGGGCCTTGCGCATGCTAGGCAAGCGCTCTGCCACTGAGCTAAATCCCCAACCCCTTTATGGGTCTTCTTCAGGAAGTTGGTGCCTATGACAATGTGTTGGAGTGTTGACCCTACATTTTCTTCTAGCAGTTGCAAAGTCTCTGATCTGATTCCTAGGTCTGTGAACCTCTTTTAGTTGACTTTAGTGTAGAGTGGAGATAGGAATATAGTTTCATTCTTCTATAATTTTCCCAGCACCATTTGTTTAAAAGGCTATCTTTTCTACAACATATGTATTCAGCACCTTTGTCGAGTATCAGATGACTATGTCCACGTTGATTTATCTCTGTGTCTTTTACTGTATTCGATTGGTTTTAATGTCTGTTTTGGTACCAATGCCATGCTGTTTTGTCACTATAGCTCTCTTGTATAGTTTGTGATAGGTTATTGTCATAATTCCAGCTTTGTTCTTCTTGCTTAATATTGCTTTGCTATTCTGGGTCTTTTATCCTTCAAAATTAATTTTAGAATATTTGTCCTAAAAATGAATTTTAGGACTGTTTGTGAAGAATGTCAATTGGTTTTTTTATGAGGATTGCATTGAATATGTATATTACTTTTGGAAATATGATCATTTTGATAATATTTTGTCTATTCAAGAACATGGGAGGCCTTTGCCTCTTCTAAGGCCTTCTTCAATTTCATTCTTCAGCATTACATAATTTTCGTTGTAGAGATCTTTCACTTTGTTAGTTAGGTTTATTTATGAGTTTTTTTCTGTTTAAAACTGTTGTGAATTGTCTTCCTGATTTCTATTTCAGCAAATTCACTATTGGAGTATAGGAAAACTATTGATTTTTTTTGTGTTAATCTTGTATCTTTCTAGTTTGCTTTATTTATTTATCAAGTGTAGAAGTGTTCTGATGGAGTATTTTGGGTCTCTTATGTATAGGATAATGTCATCACTTTTCCTATTTGTATCCCTTTAGTTTTCTTTTCTTGCCTGATTGCTCTGGCAAGAGTTTCAAGAATTATATTAAATAGGATCAGTGAGTGTGGACATCCTTGTCTTGTTCCTGATTTTAGGGGAAATGCTTTCAGTTTTTCTCTGTTCAGTATGATGTTGTCTTTGGGTTTTTCTTGTATAACCTTTATGATGCTGAGGTAACTTCTTTCTGTCCCTAGTTTCTTCAGTGTTTTTATCATGAATGGGTACTGAATTTTGTCAGACTTTTCTGTAGCTGTTGAGATTATCATGTGATTTTTGTCCTTAATTCTTTTTATGTAATGAATTATATTTATTGATTTGTATATGCCGACCAAGCTTTCATCCCTGGGATGAAATCAACTTGATCATGGTGTACAAACTTCTTAATGTTTTTTTAAAGCTCCAGAATGCTAATATATTATTAAGAATTTCTGTCCCTTGAGTTCATCAGGGATGATTGTCTATGGTTTGGGGATTAGTTTTTTCTTGCTTTTCTAGAGTCTTAAGGTGTAACATTAGACTCTTTATTTTGAACCTTTCTGTTGTTGTTTGGTAGACAATCAATGCTATAAACTTTCCTCTTAGAACTACCTTCATACTGTCCCATAGATTTTGAAATGTTGTATCTTTGTTCCCATTTGTTTCTAAGAATTTTATTTCTCCCCAATTTCTTCTGTGACTCATTCATTGTTCTAAAACATGTTATCCAGTCTCCATGTGTTAGAGAGTTTTCTGATTTTTATTTTGTTATTTATTTCTAATTTCATTTCACTATGATTAGATAAGATGCAAGGAATTAGATTTTTTTGGTATTTGCTAAGAGTTTATTTGTGGTCTAAAATATGATCTGTTTTGGAGAAGGTTCCATGAACAGCTGAGAAGAAAGTGAATTTGGCTGCTGTTGGATAAAATAGTCTATCATCTGTTGATGCTAACATATTTGGGGAAGCAGTAGGGCTAACGGCTAACCTCACAAAACTGCAAATTGAATGACTGTCTGAACATTAGGGGGATGGCACTATAGGACTCTCAGAGGTGTAGGGAGGGCGATGGGGAGGGGGGAGGGTATATGAAGAACTCATAGGAGACTGGAAATTGGGAAGATGGGGGAACCATCCCAGAAGCCGATGTCATTCCTCCACAAACTATCCATTCAACGCATGAGCTCTTCTGGGGGAAAATGCAAAAGGTAAAATCCAAGGTGGTTATCCATGATCTGGTTTTTCCCCTCAATAACAAAGTTTATATCCA
>PVKS010052240.1:0-10843 GCA_004027875.1 Aplodontia rufa
TTTATTTAGTTTTTCACATGGCCTTAGTTGCTCCAACACTCAGTTGTATATGTGGTGCTGGGGTTCGAACCCGGGTCCTCGTGCCTGCCAGGCAAGCGCCGAAACCACTGAGCCACCGCTCCAGCCCCAAGCTAGGTCTTTTGTCATATAAAATCATTTTAAAAATATTAAAGGAGGAGGCTAGAGTGGTGACTCAGTGGTTATGGTGCTTGCCTGGCATGCACAAGTACACGGGTTCAAACCCCAGCAACCCACGTACACAACTAAGTGTCAGAGCAACTAAAACTATGTGGAAAAAACTCAATAAAAATTGATTCTCTCGGTCTTTCTCTCACTGTCCTTCTCTCTTTAATAAATAAATAAATAAATAAATAAATAAATAAATAAATGAGTGCTGGAGCAGTGGCTCGGCGGTTACAGCACTTGCCCAGCATGCGCAAGTACATGGGTTCAAACCCCAGCACCCATGTACACAACTAAGTGTCAGGGCAACGAAAACCATGTGGAAAAACTCAATTTAAAATATTGATTTCTCTGTCTCTCTCTAAAAAATATATATAGAGATTTTATTTTAATAATTTATTAAATATATTAATATATAGATTTTGTTTTAATAAATATTTTATTTATTAAAATATATAAATAGATTTTATTTTAGTTCAGGAACCAAAAGAAAATATAAATAAAGGAGAAAGAAAGAGTAGGAAAAGGTACAATAAAGAGAAAGCCCAAAATAAGACAGTAGAATTGAAACCAGATAGCCCAGTGCAGTGGCCTCACCTGTGGAGGCTGTGGCAGGGGGCGCGCAAGTTCAAGGCCAGCCTCAGCAGTTTAGCCAGGCCCTGTCTCAAAATAAAAAGTAAAAAGGTCTGGGGATGTGGCTCAGAGGTTAAGCCCTGGGTTCAGTTCTAAGTACAAAAAAAAAAAAAAAAAAAAAACCCAAGTGTGTTATTAATTACTCGGAATATAAATGGATAGAATTTACCATTTAAATTATTGAGATCATCAGATTTATTTCTTTATTTATTTTGTGATACTGGAGATTGAACCCAGGAGTGTTTACCAATGATCTACATCTCCAGCCCTTTTTATTTTTTATTTTGAGATAAGTTCTTGCTAAGTTGCCCAAGCTGTCCTAAACTTGCATTCCTTCTGCATTACACTCCCAAGTTGCTGGGATTACAGGTGTGTACCACCACACCCATCCAGACTTTTATTTTTTATTTTCTATTGAAATACTATTTTGGGGGGCTGGAGCAGTGGCTCGGTGGTTATGGTGCTTGCCCAGCATGCACAAGTACACGAGTTCAAACCCCAGTACCACGTACACAATGAAGTCTCGGAGCAACAAAGGCCACATGAGAAACTAAATAAAATTCGTTTCTTTCTTCTTCTCTCTCTCTCTCTCTCTCTCTCACTGTCCCTCTCTCTTTAAAAAAAAGAAAGAAATATTGTTTTTGAGAGCCACCTCTAAAATGCATCAAAATAGACTAGAAAAAGGTAAAGCATGGAAAAATAGGGCTGTAGTGGTGGCTCAGGGGTTTCTGCGTGGCAAGCACAAGAATCCGGGTTCAAACCCCAGTACCATGTACACAACTAAGTGTTGGAGCAACGAAGGCCATATGAAAAACTAAATAAAGTTGTTTCTCTATTTCTGTCTCTCTCACTGTCCCTCTCTCTTTAAAAAAAAAAAAAGCACAGAAAAATAGACAAGTGCACAGAAGAACAGCAGGTTTAAATATGTTGATAATAGGCGGAATATGCACACTAAATCTAAAAAACATTTTTAGCACTAAAATATCTTTTTAATGAGAAAAAGAATGATTCCCTAAGAAGATAAAACTTTTCTTTGTATGTCTGTGTGTGTGGGATATACACATGTGTATGTGTATATGCATCTGAAATTTGACAAAATTATAAGGAGAAAGTAAATATACAAAATTTAGACAATTTAATAGCATAAGAAAGTTTGGGATTAGAAGATACAAAATATTTGAACACAAATTAAATCTTTACCTTACATCATATAAAAATGCAAATACCAGATGGGATGAAAATCTTAAAACTTCAAACTCTGAAATGTTTAAATAACATATTTTTTTTCTTTGTTACAGTGTATGGTTGCCTAAATTTTGGCAGTAAGACCCTGCAAACGTTTGGTAGTCAAACAGAGCGTACTTCATCATACTCTGGTCCAAATCCAAGTCCAGGAGCCTTCATCCTTCCATCCTATCCTCTCTCATCACCTCGAACTAGTCCAAAGCACACATCTCCTCTTACTGTATCACCAAAGAAGTCTCAAGATAATTCTGTTAATTTCTCAAATTCCTGGCCTCTTAAAAGCTTTGAAGGACTATCAAAGCCAAGTCCACAGAAAAAACTCATCAGCCAAAAACCATCTGACCCTACAGGTAGAAATGATAGTGAAAATCAATACTTTAAATTTATTTGTGTGTTTAAATTAGTACTTTGGAGTAAATATATAAGGTTGTTCAATCTTTGTTTTCTCTGAATTAGTTAATATTTAGGAGAATATTCACTAGTGTATTTAATAGATCAAATGTATATGATTTAGTTGGAATGATCAACCCAGTGGGGAACCTTCAACTTCCATGAGAAGTCCAACTAACACAGAGGTTAAGGAGGGGGAAACATGGAATCGAGGGGAACCCAAAGGGGGAGACCATAGAATGACATCAGCCTTGGCTTGCTCTGTCATTACACATTTGTTCTTCATTGTATGACAATGATTCCCTCCTAAATGTAAGACTATCTTGAATGAATAAAAAATTTTAAAAATCCTTTTTTATAACTAGGCAAATAATAATGCTTTGTGATGGACATCACTAGTGTGTTTTGTGTAAGAGCCTACTAATAAATTTTAGCATTATAAATATAAAATATCATTCATGTTTTCATTATAATTAATGTATGTCATTCATTTTTCAACATTCATTGAATGCTTGTTATATGCTAAATTTATTTTGAATGGTTGTTTTCTATTGGTTAGAAACTAAAATGTTCTTAATAATATCCCATTCCAAAATCTTGAAATTAGCATATAAATTCATTCAAGACAAATCCAGTCCCAGAAAGTCTGTTAAGGTATCTAATTTCTACATGCTCTTCTGTCTCAAGCCACTGAGGCAAAATGGTCCACCTTTACCCCGTAACACTTATGTTCCAATTTATGACCATAGTCAATTTATTGCATATTCAGTCAATTGTATCACTTTCTCTTAACACTGAACCTTCATTCCTTTCTATTAATTTGTCTTCTCTATAAGTTCAAATGTTATATTAAAAGTACATTTAATAGGTCAAGTTATATAATATAAAATTCAGTTGAAATGAGCATTTCCTATATTGCCACTTTAGAATTATTTTCCAGAACAGACAAATAATAGTGCTTTATAATGGACATATAGGCATATGTTGCCTAACTAACCTTAGTCTTCTGGTGTAGCTCAGTGGTAGAGTAGCCAGCAGATTGCCCTGGATTTGTCTTCCTAACACCTCAAAAGAAAACAAAAAAACAAATGAAAAAAAAAAAATCCTGCTGAATCTATATATAGCTTGTTCAACCCAGTGCCCAGCATTAATGTTTCATATTTACTAATCATTCAAATACTGCTTATATAATTATATTACAACAAAAAAGCAGCCCTGCTAGCTTATTTTGGACTTCGTCATAACAAATATTAGCTATGATGATGTGTTGATAAATAATGATTTAACTTAGTATATATAACATTTTTATGTAATATGAAAAATTTCAGGTGACTCATTTTTGTTATATTCATTAGAGGACACTGATACTTTTATTTCATCTCATTTAATTTATTTATTTTTGGTATTTCATCTCATTTTAAATAGCAATCTTTATTTTTAACAAAATGTAATATGCCTTTTTATTAAAAAATACTGTATTCCAAACATTTGTGACTATAACTCCCTCTTCTTTTCTGGAAAAAAGAAAATATGTATTTTTTCCATGCAGGAGAAAATTCTCAAGAAAAAGCTACTCCAGTTCAACTTACACCTGCCTTGGTGAGATCACCATCTTCCCGACGAGGCCTAAATGGGACAAAGCCTGTTCCTCCCATACCAAGGGGAATAAACCTTTTGCCTGATAAAGCTGATTTAAGCACAGTGGGACACAAAAAGAAGGAATCTGAAGACATCTGGAAGATTGAGAAAGATAGTCTTACAATTGATCTTTCAGAATTAAATTTCAGAGATAAAGATTTGGATCAAGAAGAGGTTAGAATCATTGATCATTTTTAATAATTTAGAAATATTTTTAATTTTCTATAATGTTATAATTGCAGGAAAAAATCAAGTGTTTTTTGTCTCACAACATTTTTTTTTCTTATTTGTAAAGATAATTCATTTTCATTCCTGAAAATGTAGAGGTACAGTGAATTATTAGGAAGAAAATTGATCACACCAGACTACTTTTACTGTAACACACTAATATATTTCCTATCAGTGCTTTTTTTCTATGCATACATTATTCCTTTTAATGAAAATTATGAATAGTAATCTTAATGCATCTGTGAAAGCACTGATTGTCAATGAACAATTTGTCATGTTTCCTATTTTTTAAATAAATAAAATACAGCATAGTTCCCTTCCCAATCCAATTTCTCTCTCTTCTTCACCAGGGAACAGTTACTGTTACCATTAATTCATGTTTTATGTATTTTTGTAGTTTTTATATATTTATGATACACTTACACAGTTGGTTTTGTCCTATTGGGAGTGTTTGGCTATTGGAAACAATACTGCAGCGAACATTCTTGAACCTGAACTTTGTGCATATGCACAATTATTTTATAATTATTAAGATCATATTGTATATTCATCTTTGAATCGTACATCAGTCCATTTATGCTGCAAAAATATGTTGCCAATATTGATAACATGCTCATTATGTCAGAAGGAATGTGGTTACTGTATTTCTTTGGATTCAGAGTATTGTTTTGATAGATATCTGCTTTTTATCATTTCAGTTTGCCTGTTTTATGCCAAAAACATGACATGGTTTTACATTATATATGTAAACAGAAACACTAAGTCATGGTGTTGTGTGATCTTATTTTGGCATGTATTAAAGATGTAGGCATCATGTATTGATGGTTTGCTCAATAAAATAGAGTGCATTTTATGCATGTTCATTTAAAAAGTATCTTAAATGTTAAGCATGCATAAAATTAATGTCTAAAGTACCAAAATTGATTAAAGTAGTTATTCCATCTGCTAAGTGCTTATGAAATCTTTCCTTGGTTCTCTACCCACCTCCAGCTCATATTTCAGTGATGGTAGGAGAGTTTATTTGAAGGGAAGAAACATGTATAAAAAGTATTATCATACATAACTCTTAAATTTCACCTCAATCTTACACTTTCTTATATTATTTTTGTGTATGTTAAAATTAGCCCTTTTCTTTAAGTGGGTAATTGAAAGATGAGTTTTTATTGATAATTATTAGTAAACACAGGATGATACCATTATTTTCAGATAATCTTCCAGGCTTTTAATAGGGAGGCAGCCCTACTAATGAATCAACTAGTGTAATTGCTTAAAGTAGCCTATCCTGCCCTCTTGTTGCTAATTTGACACTTCTTATTTATTGTTTTGAGTGGGTCACTGTTTATCTTGTTTGATATAACTTGATTTTGTGAAAAGCATCACACATTTTATGGATTAGAATTATATTCTTATGTCACAGAAGAAAGTATATCAAGCAACCTTTTCAGTTTACTTTTCCTTCTATGTGCATTTTTATTTTGAAATTGATATATTTTGTAATATTTAATATGTTAAGCACTTTCATTTTTATTACTTCACTTAATCTTCATAATATCTCCCCAAGTTAGGCAAAGTACCATCTAGTTTGGTTTTATTTGTGTCTATATGAACTCTTAAAACTTGTTAAGCAAGATATATGCTTCAGAATTTAGAAAATTGCTACTTTTGTTAACCTCCTTCTGGAACTTGTAAGTAGCTATGACAGCGTACCAGTGAGCTAAGACTATCTGTATCTCTCTGACTTTAATACAGATATCTACCATCTGATTAAATGATTTGTTACTAAATGATTGAATTAATACAATATATTTAGTCATTGTGCTGAATGTCAAAAATATCATGGTGAATAATAAGACATTCTTCCTCTCAAGGAATTTACAACCTAGTAGACTGTTTATTAATATTCAAATGATGAATTATGTGTTTTTATACTATGCACATATATGTTAGCATCCATCTCATTAGTGCTTGATTGAGAAGTGACTAGCTAGGTATAATTAATGCAGTTTAAAATATAAGGACAACTATTACTAATATAAGGAATATCTCATGAAGTTATTTTTTTTTTTCCCCTTAGATGCAGAGTTCTCTTAGGTCCCTTCGTAATAGTGCAGCTAAGAAAAGAGCAAAACTGAGTAGCAGCACTTCTGATATTGAAAGCCCTGATTCTGCAATGAAGCTTGATTTAAACGTGGACTCCCCATCTCGGTCTTCCTCTCCAAACATCAGCTCTTACAGTGAAAGTGGAGTTTATAGCCAAGAATCATTGACTTCTTCTCTCTCTACAACTCCCCAGGGGAAGAGAATAATGTACATGTTAAATAATATTCATTTGTAATTTGTGATCTAGACCCCTAATACTATGTATTTTATTTTTTGGTTTTAATTTTAAAGAGAGGGAGAGAGTGAGAGAGAAAGAGAATCAATTTTATTTCTCCATCTGGCTTTTGTTTCTCCAACACTTAGTTGTGTATGTGGTGCTAGGGTTTGAACCTGGGGCCTTCTGTGTGCCAACCAAGTGCTCCAACCGCTGAGCCACAGCTCCAGCTCCCCTAATATTCTATTTGAAAAAAATTTTAAACCTTTTATCTTTTTAGATTTTTAAATACTTCTGAAATCCAATGGGAAAGTTTACAACATATTACCTTGCTTAGCTTTTATTTGGAGTGGGAGTGAAAAGAGAACTCAACTCTAATCTAGAGCATCTATGTTAATACAGTCCCTATTCCCAAAACCCCTGTTATTCTTCCTAGGAATTATCTTACTGTTCTTTGTACTTTGCTCCATTCTGGATCATTTTTTTTTTTAAGAGAGAGGGACAGTGAGAGAAAGAGAAACAATTTTTATTTAGTTTTTCATGTGCCTTTTGTTGCTCCAAGACTTTGTTGGGTACGTGGTGCTGGGGTTTGAACCATGTACTTGCGTGTGCCAGCCAAGCACCGGAACCACTGAGCCACCGCTCCAGCCCTGGATCATTTATTCTTTTGCCAGTTAACTTACATCACTGCTTTCATTTTAATCTCAGTATCAATTTCCTCTAATTGGTAGATAAGATCAACCCAGCTGCCATCTCACTGTTTCCTATTTTGTTATTTCCCATTTCTTATTTCTTCAGGACTCCATATCATAGCTGTCAGCTCTCTCAGCAATAGTGCCATTTCCTATGGCAGTCCTCTCATGAATAAAGAAAGAGCCTGTATTAAAAAGATTGGAAGTTTTTAAACTGAACTAAGAACACCAGTAAAAAATGGTAGTAACCATTGGTTTTCATACTTGTTTGCTGCTTTATTATCTAAAAGTTTAGTGAGTTAATAAAAAGAATGTAGAATATGTTATCTGAGTTCACAGCTATAAATCAAATGTTTTTGTAATTACTTGTTTCATTGCAGGTCAGACATATTTCCAACATTTGGATCAAAACCTTGTCCAACAAGACTTACTTCTGCAAAGATTAAAAACTCTCATATTACTGAACACAGCCCCAGTGCAGGTATTTGACTATTTTATAAACATAATTTATAAGACATAATTTTTTAATGATATAAAAAATGATAGTACTTCTTATTTGTGTTGTTACTGATTAAGACTTAATCATTTTTAACTCCTTAAAAGGACATTTTGGCAAAAGTAAATGTTATATTATTTTTGAAAGAAAAAATATTTATCTGAATGATTGATTACCCTCTAAGTCGATGGCTATACCTATGCCTGGTTCCCCAAGTCAGACATTTTGATTTAGTTTATTTGAATTGAGACTTGAGTGTCAGAATTTTGAGAGCTCCATGGATGATTCTAGTGTACAAAGTAGTTTGAGAACCACTGGGCATCGCAAGACAATTTCGTTTAAATATAGTATTTAGCTACTTAACTACTAGTTATTACAAGTTAAATTTTGTTTATGTTGTTTTGTTTTGTTTTTGTACTTGGGATTGAACCCAGGTTACTGTATCACTGAGCTACAGTCCCAGTCTTTTTTATTTTGAGAACAATCCCAGTCCTTTTTATTTTGAGACAGCATCTTGCTGAGTTGCCCAGGTTAGCATCAAACTTGAAATCCTCCTGCCTCAACCGCCTAAGGTGCTAGGATTACAGATGAGCCACTGCACTTGGCTAAAAATTAATTTTAAATGAACTTTTAGTTTGTGTACATACTTATGAACCAGGTATGTTCATATATGTGTTTTGTTAAGAATTTTGTGAACTAATCTGAAAATCTCTAATTTTTTATAACATCACTTCTAAGGAAAAAAATTAAGTAGTTAGTAATTAATTTGAAAAATATTTGGACTCTGCTCTATCTGGAGTAGGACCTTCATGTGATCCTTCTTTATGATTAGTAAAACTATATTGAATTATGAATAAATTGGGGCTGGATCAGTAGCTCAGTGGTAGAGCACTTAACTGGCATGCTCGAGGACTCTGGTTTGAACTCCAGTACCACATACAAAACTGAGTGTCAAAAAACCAAAAACCAGTTGGAAAATATAAATAAAATTGATTCTCTCCTTCTCTTAAACTCTCTCTCTTTAAAAAAATAAAAAATAATTATGAATGAATTGTAACATTGTAATATGATATTTATTTTCACACAGTCTCTGTTAAAACAACTTAAAGTGCTAACAACTTTAAGGATGCTTTACTTCACCTTATAATTACCTTCCTAAAAAGCTGCACATGAGTATGATTGTTCGCTAAAATATTTAACTTCTGCCCCTCAAATATGTCCCCTCTTATGTCCTCAATTATGTCCCCTTTTTCCTACTACCATGGCTTTAGTTCTTCCTTGTCCTTATTCCTTACCTACTTAGTCTCCTACATTTTCTCCTACTTTCAGTTTCATTGACATACATCCATTTCCTACAATGTAAAACTAACTATATTGGCCAGCCAATATTCATTCAGGGCATCCTTCTATGACCTGTTTTCTGCATACCTCTCCAACCTCCTTTTTCACTTCTCCCTTTGTATCTTATGCTCCAGATAAATCAGTCTATCTTCAGTCGTATTCACTCTCTTTTGCACTTGCACGTACTGTTTTTTCTGCATGGCATCTGGAATCTACATCACACCCTTTTCAGCTGTGAAAGCAGCACATTCTTTCTCTAGTGGGCTTTCCCTAATTCATAGACAAGATTATTACCTCTTTATAATATATTTTACACTAACATCTTTTATAATAGTATTGCAGTTATTTTATTTTCCTTCTACTCTCGTTTTCTTGGTTCCAGAGATTAGTTCCCTCTGATTACCTACCACATACCTGTCATAATCATGAATGCCTGATTTAACCAAGTGTGCTTTGTTTACTGGTTTGCACAGAGCTAATGGTCAACAAAGAGATAATTATTCTACTAGGTACATAAAGTCAGTGTTTATGTCTGTAAGACCCCAGCTGGAATTCCAAATTGATATTCAATAATAATATTCACACTTTGTGTAAGTTACTTAACTGCTTTGAAACTTAATTTCCTCATTTGATAATACAAATGTTGAAGAATATTTAAGCATATAACATATTTAAAACCTACTCAATAATATGTATTTATTCCTTAAAAGGGAGAGACACAAAGAAATACATTAACTAACCTTTTAAATTTTTTTAGACTCATCATCCTAATAAATCTATTTGAAATTTTAAGTATATTTTTTAAGATCAAAGAGACATTAAACTGCTATGTTATGTCTAATTTATAAAGATGGAACTCTCTTTTAGAAGAGTATCTTTGGATTTGGGAAAGAGTAGATTTAAAACCTGGATTTGAATTCCCCTCTGATGCTAATTGTAGGACTATGGGAGTCATTTAATGGAGTGATCCTGAAATATTACACACTTCTAATGCAATATTCAGAGTTCCCCAAACCTGCGTAAGCAATATTTTCCAAAGTTGTCTAGTTCTAGAAATCACCTGGGTGCATGTAACGCATATAGATTCTGGGACCTCATCTCATACCTAATGAATTCATCATCTTGGTTATAAATACGTGTTTTTAATAAGTAGCAGGAATTTCTAGGATCAAGTTTTAGAAACACCGATGTCACTGAATTTACTATAAGATGTTCTTAAATTTAACATTCTGTCAAACAAATTGCAAATGATTTAGGATTTTATAAATTTGGGCTTGTGCGTAAACAAGAAATTCCTGGGGCTGGAGCGGTGGCTTGGCAGTTACGGCACTTGTCCAGCATGTGCGAGTACTCGAATTCAAACCCCAGCACTACTTACACAATGAGGTCTCAGAGCAATGAAAGCCACATGAAAAACTAAATAAAAATTGTTTCTTTCTCTCTCTCTCTCTCTCTTTCTCAGTGTCCCTCTCTCTTAAAGAAACCCCTGCAAGTTTATCATGGCTTCATTGGTAAAACAGAAAAATAGTAATGGTCAGAGTAAAGACTGTTTCAAGATAAAAGTGAAAATATTAATCATGTAAAAAACATAAATCCAGTCTCTTTCCAATATTGTTTTCTTTTTCTTTCTTTTTTTTTTCTTTTTTTTAAGAAAACCGGGAAATAGTTTTGGGTTTGTTTTTT
>PVKS010052241.1:0-10840 GCA_004027875.1 Aplodontia rufa
TTGAAAGACATTTCTATATGTCTTTGAAAAAATGCTTTAACTTTTGGACATCGATCATTACCAGTGACTAAAGGTAATTATTTTTAGCTACATCTCCTTTAATTTCAAATAATGGTACATAAAGCGTATTCATTGTATAATAAAATCTTAATTTTCCATATGAGCATCTTCTGCTCAATGAGTTTCTTGGTTTATTTTTGTAGATTGAAGTTATTTTACTATTGGTCTTTTGCTGTTCACAAGTAGCCAATAAAACTCTTAATATTATGGTCTCCAAAAATGTGTTTTTGAATCTATTTCTTCTTGTTCTCTTTATTATTTCCTGGCCATCAAATGACTTTTGTTTGACTGAATGTATCACTGATTTGGCTCCCTATTCTCTCCTTTTACCTTCCATCTGCTTGTCTTCTCATTCCTTTCTGGCATTCATTAACACTTCAGATTTTCGTTCTTATATTCTTTCATTTTTTTTTAATATTTAGCCAATATCTTGAATCTTATATAAATATCTATTGTACTCATTAGGGCTGCTTTCTTTTCCTTGACTAATCATTATGATTGATCTTTCTTCCTAAAATATAAAACAGAACTGAAACTACAGAGCAGCCTTCCAATCATTGGTAGCATTGTAAATAATGTTTTATATTGATTATATGGCAATCATGCTATCATACATCTATAGACATAGATATATCTGCACTGAGTCCCTGACAAAATAACAGCACAATGCCAGAAAATTCTGAAGTCACCTAGCCTGTGGGAAAATTATGGGTTTTGCTTTTCTTTTAAAATGAGAAGAACGAACCAAAAACTATTTCCATAATTGATAATATTTTTGCAAGGTTTATTTTCAGTTTTATTAAAATCCATGTGATAGAAATTCATGTATTTTCGTTTCCTGTTATCTTTGGCCTTGAAATTTAAAATCATATCATCGAGTTTTCATAATTTTATCCAATTTACCATTTTTTTCTCTTTTGTTATTGGTGTGGAGCTAGAACAATGCACTGAAGTAGTCACTAAACTCAGGTGTTTTAAATTGGAAATACCGACATCCTTTTCAGTTCTTTTAGCCAATGATACCACTCAAACATTCCAGTAATTTTGGAGTTGAGCTGAATTTATACAGGGTAGCTTCTATGCTAAGTGGAGAATAATTCTAGGGTGTGTGTGTGTGTATGTATGTGCATGTGTCTGTCTATGTACATAAGAATGAGCCCAGGTCTGTGTGTTTGGAGAAGAATATGAAGTGAAAAAGGGCATTTCAGGCAAACTTCTATATGGTTTGGCTTAAATCTGTATGGCTAAGAAATAGAATTTCCCCAATTATTCAAGCTAATGCTAGGCAATCTTTGTATATCATTGATTTGAGTGTACTACCTGTACATCCTTTAATCATTAATCTATCAAAAGAGGAGATATGAAGTGCTTGAAGAGCTTCCAATTTTAAGTAAGTTATCAAGATGGGCCACAAAATTTAATTACAACTTATATTATAAAAGCCATACAAATACTTATATCTTCTGAATGGGCTTCACTTTCACACAAACAAAACCTAGAGCCCATGCCATGATGACTTGGGAAGCTGGTGACATTATATTTGGTATTTTATGAAGCACATGGCCTGACCTAGGGAAAAAAATAAACTCTAATATTGAGGAAAATGTCAATGATACTAGGTCTCAGATTCATGCAGTATAGCACCTACAGATGGTGTCAGCAACTCTTGCCTATGTGAATATAACTGGGGCTTTTGTCTTGACTACATGTCTCAGTCACTATGAAGTGGTTACCCTGTTGCCTATGGCCTTTAAAGTTCGTAGATTTGTATACATCTAAATATTTTTATGAATTTTAATTAGCCCCCCACCCAGAACTAAGATTTGGATCTCACTGAGGGAGTCTCCAACACATTACTGTAAAGCATAAATACCCACAGAACTGTACTCCTGTTAATCCTAGACTTACTTTTGGCTACCAAAAGGGTTCCTTCATTAAGCTACATGCTTAACTTTAACTAGGAGACCTCAAAGAACTGACCTCCATATGGTATGGAGTAAACTATTTAGTTGAATTCTGTTTGTTCCAAACCAATTTGCAGAAAAATAGTTTTTTTTTAGTTATTTTCAGTTTTCATTTCTCTCTAATTGTATTCAGACTCTCAGAGCTATCACATAACACATATTTTCCTATTGAAATCCATGATTCTCTAACAGCATATCTGGTGATACAGGAGTATAGCTTAGCATACCACTTATAAGAGAAGTCAGAGTAGTTACTATTTGATATCAGACTGTTCAAAAGTAACAGTCAAGTTTAGTGCAGGTAATAAAAATTTCCCTCTCCTTAATGCATGCCCCAAACCTCAAAGAATAACAGGAACATCACTTTATAAATGGATGCCATTTAATAATCAGTGCTCAGTTCTTACATATTTTATAAGTGAAGAAAACTGACAGCAGAGAAATCACCAATGAGAAATTTAATTTACTTGAACATCAGAGAAGGCTTTAAAAAGCAGGATGAAAGTTTTCAAAGCTATTGCTCTTTCTCAACTTCTCATATAACTGTGGAAAAATTGCTGGCAAATACCATGTCAAAAGGTCATTCAACTTTTTAGAAGAGGCTTGTTTGAAAATTCTTATTTCTCTCCATCTCTATAGATTCCTTAATCTTAAATCCTTTTGTGTCTACAATGAATTTTAGTATAAAGGAATATTTTTCTAGATGAAATATGTCAAATATATTCAGAAAAAGCCATTGAATTATCAAGGACTTCTTCCTTATTTTTCTTACTTTTGATAATATGAACAGAACAAATGTTGTTTATACTAAATCCAGATCCTTACAATCATTGACTTATATACCTCTGATAAGTGTGCTATTATAAAATACATATATCTAAATACCTAATGTTTTTAATCAAAATAATGAAGCCCTTTCACCCTTCAAATAATTTTTATATTTTCTTCAAAACCAGTTGTTCAGTTTACTGTCTCACAAAGTTAGTATATTTCATTCATTTCCATAGAAATTCAATTCTGGAGCAATATACACTGGACATACTGTGGTTTTATAATTATATCTCACTATGTATTACCCGGTTATATTTTGCAACTCCAAAGTAAATTTTTAAATGAATCACAAAATTGCTATCCATGAAAAAATCAAAATTTTTACATATGCATCTGGAATGTTAATTCATGACAGACCCAGCAGCACAGGATCATTTTTTTTTTTTTTGTATAATGCAATCCTCAACTAAATGATGTGGTTGATATCAGTAGCTTAATTCAACAAAATTACCATTGTCTCTCTTCTTACATGATGTCACATAATCAGTTGTCTGAATTTACTCACTGTTATGCAGTTTTGTGTGTGTATGTGTGCGTGTATATAGCTAGAGATTCTATTTTGTCTATATTATCACCTTGGTAACATATTACTATAATAATCACTTCCACTTCATTTATCTCACAAGACTAATCTTTTAAAACTACATAACATTTGAATATAATAAAATATGACAGTTGAGATAGTTTTAAATAATGACCTAAAATTAGCTGGAGCTGTATTATGTGAATGCAAGTGGTATGAAGTTAATTGCCTGCAATTGAGCTGTAAACAAGGCTACATGCTGAAAAAGGCTTTATAAAAATCATTTGATTTGGTCATTATACATTTTTATATTCTCTGAACTTCCAACATATTCTAATCCCAACTAAACATATGCAGGATTAACATCATTATTTGTCAACCTTTTTCTTCCCCTTCAAACTTAATCATTATGTTGTTCATACTTATCTCAGAGAATGGCATCACTAGATACACAGTTAAGGGAAACCAGTCACCTTTGTCTCTTTTTTCTATATATAACATCTTTAGATTCCCACCGCTATCAATTTTCATGAATTTAATACCTCCTACATACAGATGGTATGAGTATATATTTAGAATGCCTATGTCTATTAACTGGAAGTACTCAAAAAGTGCATTTACCAAAGTAGTTAGTTAATGCATTTACATAAGACAAGCACATATTTTCCCACATACTTACAATAAACCATCGGGAGATAAAATGGAAAAATGGTCTCCAAATACAACAGAAATAAAAATTGCAACTAAATTTAAATATAAGAACTAAATGAAGAAAATTATAAAACCCAATTGAAGGATAAAATGGAATCTGAATTAAAAAATACCGTGTGTTCTAAGAATGGGGATTTTTCTCAGTGATAAAGTGCTTGTATGATAGTTGGGAGGATCTGGATTTGATTCTCAGCACTACCAGAAAACAAACAAAAAGAAACTGTTCTTAGATGAGAAATATCTACTTAAAATGTGTACATTTTTGCTCAAGAAATTTAAAACTTTAGTATATTCCATGTTAAACTTATTAAAAGACTTTTGCTCAAAACTTGATACGTAAGTTTTAGCATAATTTACACTAGCCAAGAAAATATGAAAAGAAAAACATTGAGAAAACAAATGAAAATAAAAGAAGTCTAAACAAGGTAAGTAGTGAGGCTCAAATTCATGTGAAGTGTGATAATTTTACTCTTTCATCCATGAGTTCTGATCATTTAATAAATGGAAATTATTAAAATAGAAGCTATACATGAAAAAATAAAATGGTCATATTCCTCACTATGGGACATAAAGTCATTTTTCAAATATGTCAATGTTCAAAATACAAGGAATAAAACCTTAACAGTACTTGGCTAAAATTTTAGAGAATCCAAATATAGTTTTAGAATTAACAAGGCCTACCAAACTGTGAATATAAATCTGCATGCTTTAAAGGAAAGATTGATAATCAAAGCAAAATTAGTATTTAAAAATATACATGATACAGGCAGCATAGGAAAAGTAGACAATAGAGAAGAAAAAATAACAATTACAATATACTGTTTTTCGCCTGAACAAATTGACACAAAAGTAAAATCTGATATTAGTTTTGTTATCAGAGCTATGTGAAATAAATATTCATATACATTTTTGTGAATAGAGTGAATATTGGAATACACCTAATGGTTGAGAGGGATACTTGTCAACACTTATAATACTTCCAAATAATTTCGTGGTAACATTTCAACGCCTTATGGTGGGATATATCCAGCAGAATGTGGAATTACTTTAACTTATGGGTACTGTTTCCTTTCACTTCCCTTAATGGAAATCCTGTTCAACCTTCAAATCTACATTTAAGAGACATCTTCCTCAGAATTCCTACACTCTATTTCATTCTCTCTCTGGTTTCCTCTCTGATTATTCTCTCTCTGCAAGATTCCATTTTTCTCTCTCTATGAGAGAGAGAAAGAGAGAGAGTGAGAGAATATCCATAAAATATTATTTTAAAAACTTTTGTAAAGATTGAGCTTTATATCCCCAACCCCTATCAAAGTATGCAGCACAGAGTGGAAGATCAATGCAAGCTTAAGTCATAAAATAATCAAAATTGGTTTTTGATCACCAAATAGCCAACACTGTCACATAATAATTTTAAACTTACATATAATCAACAATGAAATATTTGAGTAACATTGTAGAAAGCAATTCACCTTATCTCTTTTAAAATTTTTATTGGTGCATTATAGTTGTACATATTGCTGGGAATTGTTGTCACATGTTCATATATACATACAATATACAATAATATGGTGTGGCTAACATCCTCTCCCAGTACTCTTTCACCTCCCTCCTCCTCTTCCCTGGTCTCTTGCTTCTTCACTGGGCATATATTAATTCTAATAAACCTAAGTGTACTGAAATAATTCTTATACCTATGAATAATATTTTATATACATGACAATAGTATACATAATGACATACATATAAAAGCTTGGAGTGTACCTTATTTTAACTCAGTTCCAGCATTTCCCCTTCTCCTGTCTTCTTCCCATCCCCTGTTCATTTTAGATGTGTTTTCAATAGGCTAAACATTAACTTTTACTATAAAAGCATGCAGTATAACTTATTCTAGTTCAGTTCCCAAAATCTTCTGCCCTCAGTCTCTTCCTTTCTCTTCCCTCTATTGGTCTTTTTGTTATTTACTAAATAGTTATTTTTTAGTGATTCATTGATATATCTTTAAATGAGGGCTTTCATTGCTAAAAAATTAGCTAGAAAATTTTAAAGGAGGAAATTAAGAACACATCTGAAGGAAAAAATATATAAAAACCAAAACTATTCTCAGTTTTCATGACACCTTGTAGGTTTATCTCAAAAATATGCCACAGTTTAGTGTTAGGTAATGAAAAAATGATAATCATTTCTGAATTAAGATAACCAGATTTCAACCAGTCCACAGTTCTTTTTAATTGTCAACTCTCACTAAAATATTTTGTTACTTTCAAGGAATAAAACTCACAGTAGGAATATATAAAATACCATTGAAAATGGAAAGTCCTTTTGGAAGAATCCAACTTTCAAGAGTTACCAAGTCATGATCTATTAAAATTGATGAAAAATATGGTGTATTGTGTGATTAATGGATTTCTCACATCAAAGGGATTTTTTTCTTGGCAGGAATTTTATTTTTTCTAGCCTGATGATTTCATCAAACTTTCTTTATTTAATTCTCTAGTTAAATATCTACTGCACCAGAGTATTAAAACTGATAAGAGGCAGAATATCCTCTAAGTAAAAAATGCTAATTAGTGAATTGTGAAATAGGATCACAATTTGTAGCATAAATTTATGATCTTTAAAAATTATACCCTGGAAGAATTGAAAAATCATCAGAAATTACAGAATTTAATTAGCTATCTTATAGGCTAATACTTTACTTATATAATGCATCAAGTCCATCATTTAGACTTATATTAACAGACAATAAAAAATCTATATATTCTTGATAATTGTGATTCTGAATGGAGTGAGATGAAATCTTGATGTAGTACTGATTTGCATTTCCCTAATCACTTATGATGTTAAACGCTTTTTAATATCTTTATTGGTCATTTGTATTTTTGGGAAATGTCTTTATTTGTTCTTTTTCCAATTTATTAATTGGGTTATTTGACATTTTGGCACTTATTTTTATTTCTTTACATATTCTGAATATTAATACCTTATTGAGAAGCAGCTGGTGAAGATTTCCCATTCTATAGTCCCCTTCTTCATGTTCTTAATTTTTTCCTTAGATGTGCAAAAGCTTTTTAATTTGATGCTATCCCACTGAATGATTATTGATTTTATTTCTTGAATTTTAGGGGTCTTTTTAAAGAAGTCAAAGCCTGTGCCAACATGTTGAAGTACTGAATCTGTTTTCTTCTAGTAATTGCAAATTTTCCAATCTAATTCCTAGGTTTTTGATCCACTTTAAGTTGACTTTTGTGTAGGGTGAGAGACAGGGCCAAGTTTAATTCTTTTACATATAGATTTCCAGTTTTCACCACACCATGTTTTATCTTTTCTCAATGTATGTTTTTTTAGCACCTTTTCTGAATATCAGATTATTGTATCTCTGTGGGTTTGTCTCTGTGTCTTGTATTCTATTCCAGTGGCGTTCATGTCTGATATGGTGTCAATACCATTTTCTTCTATAGCTTTTTAGTATAATTCAAGGTCTGGTATCATCATGCATGCTGGTGAGGGTATGAGGAAAAAGATACACTCATATGTGTTTGATGGAACTGCAAATCAGTCAAACTACTCTAAAAAGCAGTAGGGATACTTGTCTAAAATCTAGGAATGGAACCACATATGGCCAAGCTATCCCACAGCAACACAGTAGTCATTATGGAACCAACCTAGGGGCCTGTCAACAGATGAGTGGATAAATAAAATGTGTTATATATACATGACAAAATTTTACCTAGCCATAAAGAATAATGAAATTATGGCATTTGCTCATAAATTAATAGAACTGGAGAACATTATGCTAAGTGGAAAAAGCTAGTATCATACTCATAAAATCAAGGGTGAAATATTTTCTTTCATGTGCAGAAGTTAGGCCAAAATAAATAAGGGTAAACAGGTACTACAGAGATTCAGTTAAAATAGGTGAGAGATCAGTGGAGCAGAGAACAGGGATTGACTGGGTTGAAGGAGATTATATATATATATATATATATATATATATATATATACACACAAACACATACAGAATACACATAAATACACAGAATGAAATGAAAGCCAGCAGAGTGAGGAGGGAAGGGAGGAATGGGGGGAAGTGGAGCAAATTATATTCCATGCTTATATGAGTATATCAACATGAATTCCAATATTGTGTATACCTATAATACAGTAAAATTATCTATGTAAATTCTCTTATTTCAATGGAATATGGAATCTGGTCAAAATTTCTACATACATAAAGTATGGAAATGGGATCAAAGAGTTAAGTAAAACAATGCTGAATCTTATCTATTAAGGAAAGTGTGGGGAGGGGACCTATTTTATTGTGTTATGCAGAATTTTTCTTAGTGTCCTTGATTCTTTCACAAAAGGATAATGTTTCCTAACAACAGAAGATTAAAATGACCCTCTCAACCTAGAGTAGTACATTGCACAAAGATAGAAATGAAGTGCTTTAGTGTTACTGGCATATTTGCACAGTGTTGAGGCTTTCCAGATTTGGTATGAAAATACATAGGAAGCAATTTTGAACATGTTGTTAACTGGACATAAAACTTCCTTTATAATATCACAGGTGAAGTAAGCACTGGAAGAAAAACATGATCAACTGTGTAGGACAAGACCACAATATTTCTTTAAATGTAATACATAAAATAAGAAAGTGGTAATGCAGATAAAACAGATGAAGGACAAGAGAAATAATTACAAGGAAGAAGAAAAACTCTTATCAGAACTATTAGACACTTTAGTTGCACTTGTCAGTGGTTTCCTTCATTCCTTATAAAGGTAAAACTAAAAAGCAACACACAAGTTTAACAAATGAATAAGAAACTAATCACACACTACATGTCTAGATGATAGAAAGATATAGATAGATAGACAGGGAGAGACAGAGAGATGGAGAGACAGTATTGATAAAGTATGAGTTACATCTTTCTCAATTAAAGTGTTTGTTTTCCATATAAAATCTAGGTTCAATAATCAGGTTTCATTTTAATTCAAAAGATGGAAAAATTGATGACTAATTACTTACTTGAAAATACTAAAATATTATTCTCAATTTTAGTGCAACAGATCTAGAATACGTAACAGATTAGCAAAAGTAAGTTACACTTCCATCATATTTTACCTCATCAAGTTATCATTTAAAAGTATGCCTAAGATGGGGCTGGAACAGTAGCTCAGTGGTTACAGTGCTTTCCCAGCATGCTCAAGTACACAGGTTCAAACCCCAGCACCCACGTATACAACTAAGTGTCAGAGCAATAAAAGCCATGTGAAAAACTCAATAAAAATTGATTCTCTCTCTCACTGTCCTTCTCTCTTTAAAAAAATTATGTATAAGAGAGGAGAGAGAAATGATGCCAACACTATTAGCAGGGATCCCCCAGTATTCCTGAGCAAAATTGTGAGCTACAGGAATTGGACGTGGTCTCCAAGGGTAAGACCAAGCTCACTGTGCATAGGTAGATTGTCCCCCTTAATTCATTAACACCAAAGAAAAAGAGCTTTGCAATTGCCACCTTAAACTGGGAGCTAATTGCACCCACTTAGGTCACTGCTGCCAGCTTCACAGCCGAGGGGTGGGAATTTATCCCGGTGGAGAGGAAGCAGGGCATAAGTAATTTATTTTGGATTCAGCTGGGAATGCCCAAACAGATTCCTGCATTCCCAGTCTGTGGCAGCTGAATCTCCAGCCATGGGGAATATTTAATTGCTCAAAATAGTGACCCTACAGCTGTTCGTGTCTGCAAGTTAGCTGGCTCTATTGCCATCTTGACATTTCCCTGAGGGCGGGGCTGGAAACTCCTTAGGCAAAAGTGAAACCAGACCCTTTGAATATGTGCAGATTAGGGACCTCAGTCTTAGTTGTAGGAAGCAAAGAAGCAGATCTAAGCACTCTGTGTCCTGGCTGTCTACACAGGGGGTTGTGTGGGACTGGGGACACTCTTTCCTGCTTCTGTGACACACAAGTGGTGGCTTCCTGCCAGCCCTCTTCATGCCCTAATGGGAGGAGTATGTGATCAGAACTCGGCTCAGTAGGGTACATTTATGAAGTTGGTCCCTCAATGCAGTTACTCCAAAAGCTGTTTATAACTTCCAAACAAGGCAGAGACTAGCATCAGACTCAGAAACCTTTGAATAAAAGGGGCAGCATGAGCTCACTTTCAACCTCCGAATTCTGTGGACAGCCAAGACTCTCTAGGTCCTGAGCTCTTCAGGTGGGACTGGGCTTCCATGCCCCCTAGTGGTTACAATTGACACTTACATAAACACTGGCCCAGTTAGGCTAAAGCCTCCTTCAATCCTGTCTTCTCTTGCTGGTGGCCCTGTTAAGCTGGTGCCTCCTTCAAGCATGTCTTCTCTTGCTGGGACTGCGACAATCCCACACAAATTCTCTCGGGGCCACTGAAGATATCAAGGCATCCAAGAGTGGGACAAGAGTGAACCTGGGGAAGCTAACTTCAGACTGGCCAATCTCCTTGGAACAGTCACAGTCCCATACATTTACACCAGGATCTACTAGACTCCCAACAGCTCTTGGGTCCCCAGATTAAGAGGGTCAGGAATTTGGTCAGGCAGAAAATAATCTGCACAGGAGTGCATCTCAGGTGGCATTAAACTCTATTCTCACAGGAAGTGGGAAAGGGTAGTCTCTTCTACCCCTCCACAGCAGAAAAATTTGGCGAGATCCTCTAGGAAAACCCACAGCCTTTGGAGATTACTAAACTTCATCCCCACCTCCCCCATAAAA
>PVKS010052242.1:0-10843 GCA_004027875.1 Aplodontia rufa
ACTTCCTTCATGTTCTAAAATATTGTCTATTTTGTAGAAGGTTCCATGGGCAGCTGAAAAAAAAGTGAATATAACTGTTGTTGGATAAAAACAATCTATAGATGTCTGTTAAATTCATTTGATTAGTAGAATAGTAGTTTTAGTTTGATGAGTCTTTCCTTAGTTTTTGACATATCTTCTTTTGTTTCAAAGAAAGAGAGAAGGACAGTGAGAGAGAGAGAGAGAAAGAGAAAATCAATTTTACTTAGTTTTTCATGTGGCTTTTTGTTATTCAGACACTTAGTTGTATATGTGGTGCTGGGGTTCGAGCTCACATCCTTGCATATGCTAGGCAAGCACCATAGCTACTAAGCCACAGTTCCAACCTCTATGACATATCTTTTGATGAGAGGGTTTGGTTGAAATTACCCAGTATTATTACACTGGGGTCTGAGTCTTTGTGTTGAGTAGATTTTGTTTTATGTAAGAAGGTGTTATCAACATTTGGGGCATAAATATTTACAGTCATATTATCTTCTGGTTGAATAGCTTGCTTTAACATTATGACATGTTCTTCACATCTTCTGATGAATTTTGGACTTAAGTCTGCTATGTCAGATATTAAAATAGTTACAATTACTTTTTAAGATTTACATTTGTATGGAAGTTTGTTTGTTATTTTCCATACTTTTACGTTCAGCCTGCAGATGTTTTTGCCTGTGAATCTCTAGTAAACAATAGGTTGTTAGGCCTTCCTTTTAATCTAATCTGCCAGTCTACATTTTTTTTTTTTTGTACTAGGGATTGAACCCAGGGATGCTTTGTCTCTGAGCTACATGCCCAAACATTTTTATTTTTTATTTGCTTAGAACCTCAGTAGGTTGCTGAGGCCGTCCTTGAACTTGAAATCCTATTATATCACCCTCTTTCTCTGAGATTACAGTCGTGTGCTACTATGCCCAGCAGTCCACATCTTTTAATTGGACAGTTGTGACCATTTATATTCAATGCTATTATAGAGAGATAACCATTATTTCTTGCTATTTTGATTTATTTCTAAGGTTTAATTCAGACTGCAATATCCTTTACTTGGCTACTCTTCTAGTGAAATCCATCCACTCACTGACTTTGAGGCTTATTTTTCATTTTATCATTTTATCTGCAAGAAATATTTAGTGCAGTGCTGGCTTAGTAGTCATGATCTTTATTTTTTTAATTTTTGCTTATCTTACAAAGTTTATGTTTCATCTTCAATTCTGAAGGACAGCTTTGTTGGATATAGCAATCCTGGTTGCGGTCATTATCTTTCAGAGCTTAGTAAAAAGCATCCCAAGCTTCCCTGGCTTTTCAGAGTGTAGGCTGAGGGATTTGTGTTAATTTTCATTCCTTTAGCTCTCATTGTGACCTGCCATTTTTCTTATGAACTGGGAGCTGTCAGATCTGATGTGGGCTCACCCATGTGGGGTTCAGTGGTCTGACGGAAGTGACCTATGGAAGGTGCAGGTCTGCTGCCGCCTACTGAAGTGCACAGGTCAGTGGACCTGCGTCTGGACATACTGGGCAATGGCTGGTGTCTGTCGGACACTGGTTGGACCCTTCTGTTGGGTACACTGGATTGCCATGCAAGAGGATCTCCAATGGCTGCTTGGGGTTTTGCTGTTTTCTTTGGGCCCCAGAGAATACCGTCCATGGACCTATGTGTGTGACACACTTTGTGACTGCTGGCAACCTTGGTACTCATGTGCTCTCTGAGGGGTACTAGAAGTTTTGAGGGCACAAGAAACTCTGTCGCAGTTATACATGTCAAGTTTGCTTATGAAGTATTCCCCAAAAAGTTGTGTACTAGACAATGCAGGAGTGTTCAGAGATGAAATGATTACGAGAGACATATCCTATCCAATGGAAAAATTCTTTTGAGGAGTTAATAATTTGAATGAACTTCTGGGTGATAACTGCAGGTAGGTGTGACATGGCAGGTGGAAGTGGGTCTCTGGGGACATGTGCTTGAGGATTATACTTTGTGTCTGGCTTGCTCTCTCTTTACCACCTGATATGAACTAAACAGCTTTCCTCAGACACTCCTTCACATCGTTATGTTCACCTTGTTCAGAGCAATGGAGTCAGCCCATCATAGACTGAACCTCTGAAACTCTGAGCCCAAAATAAACTTTTCCTCCTCTATATTGTTCTTGTCATAGCCCCACAAAGCTGATGGACACACAATGTTTCCTTTGTCAGCCGCTGATGCTTCTTTTTAGTCCACAAGGCCATGTCTGCACTTGCTTGGCCACAATATCTGCTGAAAATTTCCCATGAGTGTGGGAATGAGTGTGGGAGCACTGGACACAGGACTGTAGCTGGCTGCTGTGGATAACTGAACACCCTCTACCAGGCCTTGACAGCGGTTCATGTCTGAAAGCTTGGTGGATGTCTGTGACTATTAGGCCTCGGCATGCAGACCTTCTTTGGGGTGCCTGATCACTGCTGCAGCATGAAGCCTTCACCATGGTTGTCGCAGATCATGGGGAAATACACCCACCAATAAGACCGGGTGTCATTGGCCTGATCAGCAGCTGTGAGATGTCCAGCTTTGTTCTGGGGATAGGGTACTTTCCTGGTGCTGCACTCTCTGAGAATGACTTACTCTAGGATCAACTCCAACCCACTCCCCTTGTTGGCAGAGGGGAATAAGGGTTTCAGCAACTTTCAGCTAGAAGAATACCTTTACAAGATACTTCTACACAGATTAAAGAGATAACTGTTTCCAAAGTGCTCCCTATGGTGTTGTTTGTCTGTAGATGTGAAAAAAAATTGTGTAGGTTTAATCTCTTACAGAGAGGCCAGTTAGATGTGCTCTCTAAATATGGCTGCCTGGAATAGCTCCAGCCAGCAAAATATGATTCTCCTTCCCTTTCTTTACCACTCCTGTCCCAAATTAACCAGGTCTGTCTTTCATTTATGCTGTTGTTAAAGAAATAAGCTTTAAGCTTGTGCGTTTTCCCTCTTCCCCATTTCTCCATTTCACCACCCTCCCTGATCAGTGCTTCCAGCTAATGAAATCTTTCCCTGTCTTCTATTCAAGGACTCAAATTCCAAGTTGTTCCCTGCCTTGGTCCATTCAATACTGTGTTTTAGAATATTTTCTCTCTCACCCACTTCTGTGGTCAGCTGTTCTCTCTTTGCTTCAATTATAGGCTATTGTGGAGTCAAGGGTGGCTGCCTAGATCCATTCTACCATCTTTCCTCCATAAGTATATATATTTTTGAGATGATGGTCTCATTATTTTGCCCAGGCTAGTCTCCATCTCCTGGGCTCAATCGATCCTCTTGCCCAAATCCCCCAAGGAGCTAGGATTATTGGCATATGCTGCCATGCCCAGCTGACATGACAGATTTTTATCATTAGCTCTTGATCTCTGACTTCCTTCACTTTTAATTTTGCTGTATGGATTTCTTTTGTCATTGTTCCTTTGTATGTAAAGTGTCTTTTTTTCTACTTTCAAAATTTTATTTTACCTTTTATTTTGGAAATTTGAATATCATGTATCATGAGGTGCGAGTGTGTGTGTGTGTGTGTGTGTGTGTGTGTGTATGCATGTGTGTGTTTAGTTTTTTGTAGTTCTTTGAATTTTCGGACCTGGATTTTATGTGTATATCAGTTTCTGAAAAATTTTGATTTTTATCTCTTCAGATATTTCTTCTACTCCATTCTTTCTCCTTGGATTCCAATTGCACGTATGTTAGACCATTGATATCTCTAATGTTTTCCAGTGCTTTGTGCTTTTATTATTTTTTTCTGACTTTTCAATGATGTTGTCATTCCTCCAACCAATATAGATTTCTAGTGGTCTAAGCAATGAAAGGTTTTTTGCATCTCCAACAATAGTGTGTCTTTTTTTTCCTCCCCTTCTCAAGTCAGTCAGCTTTTACCTTCATGCTGTGGCCACAGGATTCTCTGCCTCTTCCTGAGTGAATGAAGACTTTTGCACGACAGGCAATGCAGAAAGGGTTGTGGCTTTAGTCCTTTTTCCAGTTTTTCCTTCCTTCTTTGAAACCTGCACCATCAAGCACAGGATTCATTTGAATCCAAATTTCTCAGAAGCATTTGGTGAGTTCTGTGAAAAAATGAACCTGTACATGGATGTAAATTACCCTTGTTTCTTTAGCTTTCAGGTATTCTATCCTTTTATACCAGGCTTTAGCAATTTTTAACAACTTTACCTGAATTCTCCTTACCTTATTTGACATCTGCAACTTTCCTCCTGTTCTATCAGAGGTGAGTCAGTCTTCAGGTTCAGACTTTTTCTTATGAACACTTAGTTTTCCTGAAATGGCAATAATATGCCTTGTAACTTAGGGTCTTTGATTATTGCTAGAGAACATATGATTTTCTAAATTATGTATATTTTTTCTTGTTAAACTGGAAGTATTATCCTTTCTAACTCTTTATTCCTTAGATGAAAGCCAATAAACAGTATTATTTCTTGACATTAAATCTAAGTAATACATTATAAGAGGCAGATAATTTGCCTAGAAATATAGCTATAAAAGTCATTAAAAACACATAATTTGAGGATTTATTAGGATCCATTTGATGTCAGTTAATATCTGTGAAAGTTATACTAGTCTATCAGACATGAAGAAGATAAAACATACAGGATTCTAAAGAGTCCAAGTATCATTAAATGCAAATATTTTGAGAGTCAAAGGAGTTGAATAATTTCAAGTATTGCAGTAGCCTGGGGAGTTTGCAAATATCCATGACTGGACCAGGAACCTGTGCTATGAGATTTTCAAAACCCACAAGATTAATCTCTCTCTTTTTTTCTCTTTCTTTTTTTTTTTTTTTTTTGAGTTATGAAGTTCCTGATACTGAATGAAGTGGCAATTTGGCATGCCCTATTAAGTTGGATAAAGGGAATTTTATTCATGATCATTAATAAAAAACTAGTTGTTGAATAAGTAATCCCCATTAGGTGAGAGGAAATTGTCCTCATAGAGATTTAGCATGCATTAAACACAGGGGGACGTTAGTGTAGACTATTTCAGAGAACCAAAGCTAAATTCTAAATATACATTGGGTTTTTTTTACTTGGCATATTTGAGACAATTTAATTTTCTAGCATTATGGAGAGCCTTGTGATTGAAGTGGTTATAAAATTTATATAGATTTGTGAATTTTAAATAATGATCTTATGTAGTTGGGATATAGTACAGAGCATTTAATAGAACTGGTTCTCCATACTTCAAAGTTTAAACTTTATATAAAGAGCTAAAAGAATTACTTTAATGTTTGATAATGTTTATCACTCAGATCATTAAAGTGCTTTAAATTGAAAGTGACTCTCTTCAATTTATTAATAAGATTTAATTGTTATGGCATATAATTAAGCTTTTAAATGTTACCACATTTAATCAGTGACCCCTTAAAAACTGTTGGAATTTGCTAGTGCATAAATATAACAGCATGATTCTAAATAAAATTTAAGGTAGAATATAGTTTTTAATATCTGACTTAAAATCTATATTAATTGTCAAACAAAATAAAACATAATTCTCTTCTATGCACATAAATATCTTACTCATTGGACACCAAATCTCACATTCTGGCTTGTAGAAAGAAGGAAACTACTAGTAACACTTAATTAAATTTATCATGAATTTGGGAGAGTAGAGTATCCATGGACACAATCAAGTACATGTTTTGTAGTAATTGATGACAAAAGGAAAATATTAAACCAACACGGCATTCACGTATTTAATGTCTTATGTGATGTCTTAATATTTTGCCCTTAAAATGAGTAAGTATTAACATCTAAATATTTTACATTATATTCTAGTGAGTGTAACTGAACTGTCTTAGGTACAGATGTTTAGAAAAACATTCCTTCTGTTCTTATTGGGATTATTATAAAATTTATTCCACACCAGCTGTAGATAACATGACATTCCTAAATATTTGTCTAAAATTTAGCAGCATATTTTGCAAACTGCATGGGCTTTAGGGATGGACCTGAGTCTTGACCCTGATCTGACATATATGAGTTGTAGGATCTTATCAAGTTAGTCAATGTATCTAAACCTTTGTCTTTTTGCTGCAAAAAGTGATCATTACCCTTGTTTCATAAACACATTAGGAGATATAACTCAGACAACACAAAAATTTTCAAGTTCAGTAGATGGATGGAGTCAATATTTAACTATATTATAAAATTTACTCTTCTTAATATTATGGTGGGGTAAATTTTGATAGGTCCTGGATTTATGCTTACTAGTTGAGTGCCCCTGGTTAAATTCCTTAATGTCTGTATCTGAGTTTTCTTAATGACAAACTGAGATTACAATGATTGCTGTATGGATAAAAATGTATAACAACCTATAGAGAGTTCAGCATTTTGCCTAAATATTTTAAGTATACAAATATTATTTCATCTTAGTGTTACTGTTGTATTTAGTGTCAAAACTTATAGGTTCTTAAGCCTTTCCTTACTCTTAAACACATCACTTAACTCTTAACACATTAATCTCCAGTGGAAAATCTACTTATATAATGTATTAGTCAGTATGCGCACTTGTAATAATTAACCCTTAAATTTATTAGTGTCTTCTAATAATACCATCTTAATTTGTGCTCAGGCTACACAAATCACAATGGGCCCTTTGATACCATAGGGACCTAGGCTGGTAGAAAATCTATTATTTGATACGTTATGAGTTTTTTTTTTTCCTGTCAAGGGAAAGAAAAGATCTATGAATCTGAACTGCTTCTTTTAATTCTGCAGGTTAGACATCATAATTATATTGACCACAGTAAATCGCATGCCCATGCCCAACTTCAAATGGATGGGGTAGGGAAAACTTACCATGGAGCTAGAACACTAACAACCTTAATGATTCAAGAATAGCAATTAATTTTTATGCCATTTTAAGGATTATAGAAAGAAATTTGTAAAATTTTGTATCATCAATAAAGCCATAATGATGCAAAAAAATGTTAATATTTGTTTGTTGCTAGAATACAGGACACTTTACACAAAAGTATCAAAATTAAAGTTTACAAAGATCAGCATTAACAGGGCAATTACAGATAAGAAAAAAATTACCCAGTTGTCCATTCCATGTAATGATAACCAAATTAATAATTTTCAGCCTATCCTTGCAACTTACAAGCAGGTAAATATGTTGTATGTGCGTACATGCGTGTGTATAGTTTTACAATAAATGGAATCACAATGTGTTCAATATAGATTTCATTCCACTTTAATAAGTGATATGCAGAAAGAATAATTTTTCATGTCAATAGATATTACTTCAGAATATTATGCATACATTCTCTGTAGGCTGTTTATTTTAAACATTTAAACTCCTCTAGAACTCTATAAGAAGCCTCTGATCTTCATTTTTCAAATAATAATTGTTCACTTCATTTAAATTTATGAACACATAATTTTTGGATAAAGGAATATATGGGACAAAAGGAAAATTTCTTAAACCTTTTTAACCTTTTCTCAATTCCCTTTATTTGCTCCAAAGACTAATCTTATAAATTGTGAAGATAAAAATTTTATCAGTAAATTTTGATGTAAAATCCTTCTTATCTGAAAAGCAGTCCACAGATTTCCCACTTCATCATCCCCAAATAAGTGGAATCTGGGAAGACATTAGGGAAATAGAGGCAAGAACTTTCTGGGAGGTTGGTTCAACATTTGGCAAACTGGAGGAGAAACTATGATGGTCAGCCTTTCTGTCAGCTCTACAGCAGTTGCAAAACTTGCCATGCACAGTTGGGTCAAAAGATATCATAGGAGAAGAATCTAAAATTGTAAGAATTGTTTATTCTAATAGACAGTCTGAGTACCCAGAAACAAAAGTTTTCTTTTAAATTGAACATCCAATGGCTCAGTGAGAGCCACTGTGAAGATATAAAGAAAGCACAGTCCTACCATCCCCATACGAAGCCTTTGGGATTCTTCACTTTTCTGGAAAGTCATGCCATGCATAAATAAGAACACTTCCTGCTTCACTGTCAAAGTGTAAATACTGCAGCAAGAAAGCATGGATAAGAATTTAAATGAACTTAGGGGTGTGGTGTGATATATCACAGAGTCCCAGCTTGATGGAGCTGTTTGAATTTTCTGGGTCAAGTTTAACATTGACCCATAAAAGAAAACCTTACCTGCTCACGACTAGGCACGCAGAAGGACTGGGGCAGTTGGGACGATAATATGCGAACAGAATTTAGGTGACACTGGCATAGAAATGTCCAATTCTGTTTAAAACACTAACTATGAATAAATGTTCAAGTTTTCACTCAGTTGATTGAGTTTTGATGAGAGCCAGAGCTTTTCAGCTCACGTAGCATAAATGAGCTCTAAGTCAAGTACATTGTGAATTCTTATCACTGACTCTTTGGCCAGAACTGACAGTTTCTTTCCTCTTAACTCTGAAATTTTACATAATTTCTTGTGCTCAGTCATATATCTCCTATTTCCCAAAGTTTTCCTAGAGGATGGAAACTATATGAAGGAAAGAGAAATGCTAAATTTCAGAAATTATAGATGGTATAAGTGTGACTGTGGGTGACATTTGCAGTCACAATGAGTGGATTTCTTAGAATCAGGTCTGGAAATAAGTAGGTTAAGTTTGATGAGGGCCTATGAATATATATATATATATATATATATATATATATATATCTGTAAAGGTAATATTTAATATTCTAATATAATGCATAAACTTGAAAAGAGAAGCTGTTGAAAAGATATGGAATTAAAATGTGTATGAAGACGATTTAAAGGCTATATCTAGATCTGAGTTACACCTACGTACTTCTATCATGTGTAGAAAATTTAAGACTCTGTCACTAGTAATTATTTCAAGTATATTAATCAATATGCTATTAATGCAATTTTAAATATATAACTTACAAGTGGTATAGGAAGGATCTAATTTTCTTTTCTGCTCCATATTATAAAAAGTATGTCTACACATCTGTCTCAGGAGGATTGACTGAGAATAAGCTGTGTTCGTCCTCCTTAAATAAACACTGTGACATTGACAGTCAACATGTAAAAACTGGATAGAGTTAAAATATGGATAAGAAAGGAGAAGGTATCAATGAAACAGCTGCTCTGGAAAATTTCTAGGAATCAGAAAGTAGGTGTGATTGTGGTGATTCAAAACACAAAGGAATGAAAACCCTACCTGAAACCACAACAGCATGGGCCCAGGAAAGGGCAAGAGCTGAAGCATAGACCTTCTTCTAGGAGGTGGATCCCTGGTGAGGCTGTGACCTTGGAGTTCTCAAGTGCAACCCAGGGCTAGGGCAGGGAGTATGGAAGGAACTGATGTCATTGATCAGCACATTCTAAATGAAGTGTCAGAACAATTCAATCTCAATAAGTAACCAAAGTCCTTACCTCCAGATTATCCCATTTCATCTCAGATGAGAAGTACCTACAAAAGCTTGAATACAGTACATAATGTTTATTGAAATCTATAACATGTAATCGTAGTATCATGGTAGTTCTCCTTTTGCTTTATTGAGTAGTTTCCATACTGTTTTCTAAAGTAGCGGCACCAATTTATATTCTCAACAGTGTAAAAGGGTTCCAGATTTTGTATGCCCTTGCCAACAGTTCTCATCATTCAAAAAAAATCACTCTAAACAGATTTATATAGATAAAAAACTAGGAAAATTACATAATTTATGTCATAATTAAAACATTATTACCATAGCATATAAACAGATTCTAGAATTTGGTAGAAAAAAGACAAGACACCTAATGGAAACATGATCAAGAGACATAAAAATATAGTTTATCATAAAAATTACTATAAATAGTTTAATATATAGAAACACACTTAATTTCATGCTTACTAAGAGCAATGTATAAAAGTCAACCTCATAAAGCTTTTTACTTTTTAAGAGAGAGAGAGGGAGACAGTAAGATAGAAAGAATACATTTTTATTTATTTTTCCATCTGGCCTTTGTTTCTCTGACACCTAGTTGTGTATGCGGTGCTGAGGTTCCAATGGGGTCCTCACCCATGCAAGGTACGTGCTTTAGCCATTGAGTAACTGCTCCAGCCCCTACATAGAGTTGTTAATTGTTAGAAGTGTGCAATATAGTATTGATAGGGCTGTGGAAATACAAGTCACTTCTTATATAATTGATGGGGGTTTGAAACAACATAGCACCTGCAGAAACCAATGTGAAAAAAGACATGATTTTCTCATTGCCCTTTGACCCTACAGTCCCACTTGGGGAAATTTATCTTATCCATATACATGTACTGGGATAAAATAACATATACTCAGAATATTATTGAGTGATGATTAATCAACAAAAGGTAGCCTCAATCTTAGCTAGTATGTTGAGTTTCAAGAATTTGTTAGAACAGATAACTGTCCGGTCCCGGCCGGCAGGGGCCGGACAAAGCATTCAACTGGACCCATTTGCTCTTAAGTTCTCCACACACTTTATTTCTCTCTTTACCACGGCTAAAGGCCTCCAGGCGCTTCCCGCCTTCCCTCCCAGAGTCAAGGCCCTTAAGGCATTACATTTAGACTCAAGGCTATTCACATTCATAGTCCTTGTTTCTACTGCCATACCAGAGTCACTGTTTCTGCAGCCGAGGCTCTTACTGCCTGCATCTTCTACTGCTGCTGATCTCTTTGCTTTCCCTGCTGCTGCTGCCTCTCTGACTCTCTCAGGCAGCAGGCGGTGGTCTCTCAGGCAGCTTTGCTCCTGGCTGCTGCTTGCTGTTTCCATGCTTCTTCTCTGGCTGCTTCAGGACAGGGCTGCTTCCTTGCTTGCTTGCTTCTGGACAGGGCTGCTTCCTCTTTGGCTGCTTTCTCCTT
>PVKS010052243.1:0-10811 GCA_004027875.1 Aplodontia rufa
GGTGATGAAGGAGACAGATGCCAAATGAAGGCAGAGATGCCAAGCTTTATCCTGCTGTTCGCAAAGGCAGCCTCCTGAAGTCCCACTTAACACTCTTGCAGTGCTGGGCAGTGGCAGCCTGGAGTTGCTGGCAGGGAGGAGTCAGCCTGAGAAGGAGGCCAAGACAGAGGCCCCTGGAGCTGATAGGATGGGTGGAGACACATGCTTCCTGTCACCCTCTAAGCACCTTAGACCCAGCCATACCTGAAGCTAAATATATCTGGACATTTTTTTTTTTTTTTTTAGGAGAGAGAGAGGGAGAAAGGAGAAAGAATCAATTTTATTTTATTTTATTTTCATCTGGCCTTTGTTTCTCCGACACCTAGTTGTGTTTGTGTGCTGGGGTTTGAACCCGGGTCCTCGTGCATGCCAGGCAAGTGCTCCACTGCTGAGCCACCACTCCAGCCCATGGAGTTTTAAATTACATGTACCAATATGTTCCATCTTTGTCATTTACATCTATTTAAAACTGGGGTCCTGATCACTGCAAGAGAGTCAAAACAAATAAAATGATCCTTCAATAAAGGAACTTGTTTACACCCGAAGTGTGTTTGATTTTGAGGGGAAGTAGAGAGGCGGGAGACACCATTATTGAACAGTTATTATGTACTGCCTTTTTTTCTTTTTTTCCAGGACTGGGGACTGAACCCAGAGCATCCAGCGTGCTAGGCAAGCACTCTCCCGCTGAGCCCCAGCTCCAGCAGCAGGTGCTCCTTAAACACCACAAGTGTGATCTCTTAAAATCCCCGGAACAACCCTACAAAGTGGTTACCAAAGTTGACCCCGCTTCAGTTGGCAGTTCACCAAGTTCGAGCAGCCACTTTCAATGAGCAGGAAGCATAGGCAGGAAAGCAGGGTCAACGGCACCCTGACAGTGGTGGCTGGGAGGGCGCCCCAAACACGGGGGTTGGAGAGGTCAGCTCCCTCTATTTCCGCCAGTCCAGTTAGCCAAGAACAATCTCTCGCAACACAACAGAAGGGCCCTGCCTCGGCTGTCAAGGAAGACCTGCTTCACTCTGGACCCTAAGCTGCCTGCTCCGACTGCCGCCCCATAGTCCTCACCCGGTCCTCTGCAGGCCCAGGTAAGCTGGTTCTCTCTCTCCCACACCAAAACCAGAGATGCTAGGAGCAGGGGTCTGGGAGGCGTCTTGGCTCTTTCATCATCAACCTGCGGTGTCTCTGATTGTCACTCACCGGCTCTTCCGGCTGCCCTCAAAGTGGGCTCCAGGTCTGACTGATCAGCTCCCACACTGATCTCCTGACACCACTTCACATCATCTTGGGCTAAAGGAAAAGTCTCAGGATAGATGCCGCCTATTTCATGGTCGGCGAGACGCTGCCCTCTCCAGCTCTGCTTTCTGCTTCTCGCGGTCGCCTTGGGACTTCCAGAGGCCGATGCAATGCAAGCCTTCTTCATTAGCAAGAGGCAGGTCAGGAGGAGATGGAGAGGTCTCCTGTCCCCTGCAGCTGTACAGGAGACGGAACAATCTGTACAGCAGATTTAGTTCACAGAATCTGATAGGATGTGGAGCAAACAGGGAGCGGAGGAGAACACCTCCGTGCAACCGGAGACTGGCCTTGTTTGGCTTCTTCTCAGCGTGGAAGGCAAAGTCCTTGTGCTGCCGCGAGTCCCCCTTGGCCTTGGTCTCGGCCTTTCTCGCTGTGGCCACCTCCAGCTGTGCTGTTCGGCCTCACCTTCTCTCTCTTGGCACAGGGCTTCCACACGTGCTGTTCCTTCTCCCTCGAATGCTGTTCCCTGCCTTCTTTATCCACTTAAATCTCCTCATCCTTCGAGTCTCTGCTCAGTTCCATGTCCCTAGGGAAGGCTACTTTTTCTGGTGGTTGTTATTTTTGCTTTGTTTATGGCACCAGGGATTGAACCCAGGGGTGCTTAACCACTGAGCCACATCCCCAGCCCTTTTTATTTATTTTTTTTAATTTTGAGTCAGGGTCTTGCTGAGTTGCTTAGGGCCTCTCTAAGTTGCTGAGGCTGGCTTTGAACTTGCAGTCCTCCTGCTTCAGCCTCCCAAGCCACTGGGAATATAAGCATACGTCACCACGCCCAGCCCTAAGGAAGACTTCTTGGGATCCTATATGTTATGTGCTTTTGTGGGTCCTGTACTTTTCCACCACGGCACCTGTGATCTTCACATGTGTGTTTGTGGCGGTGTGAGTGAGGCATGACCCACTTCCTCAGAACACAGGCTGTCAGTGCATTTGCAAGGACCAGGTCTTGGTCATAAACATTTAGCAACTGGCTATGGCAGGGAAAAAGGTAGCATTTGCAGTTTTTCGTGATGTAGATACCTGGCCCTGGCTGATGTTCAGCTATCAGTGCAATTTCAAACAATATTCCTGATAAATTTAGCAATTGGATGTTCTGAGTGGGCATGAACCAGCCCTGGCACCCACTGTCGCCGAGTCCCTGACGAATGGGTGAATGAATGAAGGCAATTAGGCCGCGAAGCAGAGCCTCCCCTGCCTGTCTAGCCGGAGCACACTCTCCATCTATGTGCAATCAGGTTTTATTTTTTTTAAAGCAAAAGTCCAGTTTGCATCAACTAAAACGGATTCACTGTAAAAGAAACGCTGCGGTTTGACTTTCCTCAAAGGATACCATGCTGCAATTTAATCCTGATGAAGAAGTGAGACCAGATGAGACAGTGACAAGGCAAGTGGGTCACAGAATGGGCTCAGCCGTTCTTGGATTAATAAAGTAATCCATTAGCAGTGCACGTCTGTCATCCCCGCAACTCGCAACTCGGGAGGCTGAAACCGGAGGATCGCAAATTCAAGGCCAGCCTGGGAAATTTAGCAAGACCCAGCCTCAAAACAAAATAAATAAATAAAGAGGGCCGGGGATACAGTTCAGTGATAGAGTACCCCAGTACCATTAAAAAGCAAAACAATGAGAAAATGATGTAAATTAATAAATGGGTATCACAGGAGTGGCTTTGTTATACAAGTGAGCTCTCTCTGGCTGGCTCGGTCTCGTCATAAGATGTCCTCCACTGTATCAGGACCAGCAGTAAGGTCCTCACCAAAGGCCAAGCAGATATTAGCACCAGGCTCCTTGACTTCTGGACCCAGGAGCTAAATAAACCTCTTTCCTCCATAAATTACTCAGTCTGCACTGTTCCTCACAGCAACAGAAAACGGACTAAAGATGAACAGGACCGAGAAGTAAAACTGTTTGGAATAAACACGTACCCGAATACGTGGAAGTGATTTTGGAACCGTGTAGTGTCAGGGACTGGAAGGATTTGGAGCAGCAGGCTAGAAAATGTCCATATGGACCTGGACAGAGCATTAGGGTGACTCCGGTGAGGTCTCAGAAGAGAACAAAAGGACTGAGGTCTGGAACTTCTTAGAGACGAGGTGAGTGGCTGTGACTGGAGGCTGACAGGCATGCGGGCAGGGACGGCCTTGCCGATGAGGTCCCAGATGGCAATTAGAAACATCTCGCTGGGAACTGAAGCCAAGGGCACTCTTGTCACACCGTGGCAAAGAATCAGTCCCCGTTTTGTCCACACTTTCTGGAAAGTAGAATTTCAGAACAATGAGCTAGAATATTTAGTAGGGGAAATATCTAAACGGCAAAGCACTCAGGCACCTGGCTACTTTTGCCCATTTACATTAAATTGTGAGAGGGGGAAAATGACTTAAAGATGGAATTTATACTCAAAAGGGCAGCAGAGCAGAAAGATTTGGAAAGCTCTCAGTCTGTCTATGCGGTACAGAGTAAAATAGCATTTTTTGGAAAGAGTACTAAGAATGGGACCCAGTGACCATTTGTAAAAGAAATCAGCGTGGCTAAAAGTATAGAGGCCTCAGAGCAGTTCAGGGATATTTGAGGTCACCTCGCCCACCACAGAGGTCTGATTCCTAGAGGCCCAGGAGGGCGGGATGGGCCTCGATGCTCTCCTTGGGCTCTCTGCCCAGGGCAGCCTGGAGAATGCTCCCCACACAGCCCTTGGTCACCCCAACGGTGGCCCAAACAGGCCCAGGCTCAGGTTTTCAGATGCTCCAGAGGGTATGACCCATAAACCTCGTTGGACTATGCTGTGTGGGCCCAGGCATGACCGGTGCCACCATCACCCTAGGGCACAAGCAGCAAGTCCTGATGGCGGCCATGTGGTAGTAATTATGCAGGGACACAGAGAGCAGGAGCTGGGGTCATGGCCCTTTCAACCTCCATTGCAAATGATGTATCAAACAGCTTTCAGACGCCAGCAGAAATCAGCCACAGGGCTGGAGCCACCAGAGTGGCCACCGCGACAGTGCTCAGTGCAGCCATGGGAGACCCCCAGCAGAATGCACACCCTGCCTGGGGAAACCACAGGTCCCAGTGTGCAACCCATGAGAGCTGCCGCACAGGCTGCACCCAGCATAGCCATGCAGGGGGACTTGGTGACCCACACACCCACACCCCTACTGTGCACAAGCTGCCAGGCCTGGAGTTTGAAGATTTACATCTGTCCTGCTGGGTTTCAGACTTGCTTGGGGCCTGTGATGCTTTCCTATTGCCTATGTTGCCCCCTTTGGAATGTGCATTTGTTCATTTTTTGTTACTATGACCAAACACCTGAGGCTCAGTAATTTTATAAAGAAAAGAGGTTCCATTAACTCACAGGCCTGGAAGCTCCAGGGAATGGTGATCAGCCCTGGTGGAGCCCTCATGGCAGGAGGGGGTGCAAGAGGGCGAGGCCACATGGAGAGACAGGAAGCCAGAGCGAGGCGAGGGGCTAGGCTTGCTCTTTCTATAACCATTCTCTCTCACAGAACTCACTGGGATCCTGTAGGAACTGCTTCATCTCTTCGGTGAGCCGGGCCCCCAGAGACCCATTCTGCTCCCCCTTTAAAGTTCCCACCACCTCAAAACTGCCACGCTGAGGCCCAAGCCTCCAACATAGGAGCCCCTGGAGGACACACTGAGGCCATGTTCCAGCCACAGCAGGACAGCAGCGCCCGCCTCTGCCTGCCCCGCTGCTGTGCATTGGAAGCAACACCCACAGAGGAAGGCGTTTGCTTTGGGTCTTAGGTGAGGCTTAGGACCTCAGGGCTGGACCTTGCTGGGGCAAGGGGGTGGAATGGATGCATTTTGTACGTGAGAAAGACATGAGTTTTGGAGGCGAGGACAGCATGCTCAGGTTTAGATGTCTCCACCAAAACTGTGAGGCCAGGGGGACTGTTAGAAGGTGACTGGGTCCCCACTGCTGTGGCTTCAAGGATGCCTCTGGCTGCCTGGCTCCGCCTCACCATGTGATGGTCTTGGCCATGACATGACCCAGCAGCAGGGGTATCTCCGGGATGCCCAGCAGATGCAGACACCATGGTCTTGGACTTCTAAGCTGGGAGTCAAGTAGAACTCTTGTCTCCATAAATTATCCTGTCCGTGGTATTGAGTTATAGTCACAGTAAACAGAACAAAACAGAAATATGTCAAGAGTACGACTTTCCCATTTTCCCTGAGGTGAAAACGTGCTTTCTAGCTGCAATGAAAGCTGGGCAAACTATGAGTAGTGACTCATTAGTGGTTCATGAGAGCAACTGAGAAGGTCACAACCAGCATGTTTTTAAAACATCAAATGAAGTATGAGACATTTCAGAGCATCAGAGTTTGTCCCCAGCCACCAGTAAGTGTTATTTTGGGAAACTTTTGTTGTTAATGTGTGTGTGTGTGTGTGTGTGTGTGTGTGTATACCGGGTTCTGAAATAAAGCAAACAACTCTTTCATAGTCCAATGAATTTGAAAGCCACTATGGTAGACAGCAATGTCTTTTAGTTTAGTGGCTTTGTTCTGCTTTTCGTGCCTGTACTTGGACTTTGCTAACTTTGCTAAGTCTCTTGTCTCTCAGCCCCCAGGCCCTTGCAGGGTGAAGACCATTGAGCTCCAGATTCCAGGAGAGGAGAGTCCTAGAGAGGCCTGACCTGGAGGCCAGGGAACTTCCGGTTCCTGTCTGCCCTGCCCCCACCCCAACTTCCCCCCTGTTGAGTGCTCAGCCGGAAGTTGTGGGAGCCCTTTCAGTGCAGCTGCCTGCACCTGGTGACAGCACAGGTGGCACAGAGAACACCGGGGGCTGGTGCCTGCTGCTTCCCGCCCTCCCTGCAGCTGGGGCCGCCTGCAGCGGACCCTTGGGAGCGCAGGCCGGGCGGGGAGGCTGGAGGTGGAGCCAGGCCGTCGGGGAAGTCGAGAGGCCTGCGGAGAAAGCTCCCAGACCCTGGCTGAACGAATTGCATCATAAATAGTTTCCATTTTCTGCCCAGAACCCTGCGCTAGGCCCTCTCTGCACGAACTCGTTAAACCCGCACCGCAGCGTGCGCGTGCGATTGGAGACACGGACGGGGGAAGCCCCCGGGCAGGGCGTGTCACAGTCGTGGCTGGCATCTGGACTCTGGAGGTCCCAGCAGACAGCCGCTGTGCCTAACCGGCCCCACCTCCAACACTTCGGGGCACCCAGGGGTGGTGATGAGAAGCCAGCCGTCCTGGCGACCATGACACGGTGCTGCCATCAGCCAGGCTCCAGCTGCCAGGCTCCGGATGGCTGGTCCTCGGAGGCTGCTCAGAGAGGAGGAAACCAGCGGAGCCATCGTCCTGGGGCACAACAGGGAGAAACGCTGGGATCGCTGAGGGGCTCTGAGCTCCTGGACCTCCAGTCCTCCGTGCCAGAGTTTGCACTGGCCGCTGGGGTGACCGCTGTGACCACAGTGGGTCCACAAACATGGCCATTTCTGAGAGAGGAAGAGGAGCAGCCTGGGAAGAGCCGCAGGGGCAGGGGCCAGGTTCCCAGGGTGGGTGGCCAGGGAGGTCGGCTCTGAGGAGGGGAAGCTTGGCTGCGACCTGAGGGCTAGGAGGAGCCAGGCTCATAAAACTCTGCAGGGAAAGGTGGTCCAGGCGGAGGGAACGGTAAGCTCAACCGCCCTGACGGGGAATGAGCTTTCTGCGTTTGAGGAACAGAAAACAGGAAGTGAAAAGGGAGCAGAGAGGGATGGGTGTGGGGCCCACCGCAGCCTCTCCTCCCTCCTCCTGGGCAGTCTGGTCACCCCTCTTCCTTCTCTCCTCACAGGCCACATCTGCCCTTGTTACTTCCCCTGCCAGCCTGCAGCCGCAGCTTCCCCACCCCAGGCCACCTCCTGGGCTCCTCCTGAGCAGGAAGCTGGGTCTCTGCACACAGACCTGTCCTTAGGCACTCACTCACTCACTCACTCATCTGTCCACTGTCCAAAACTTACTGATTTGCCAATGGCACCTGCACCTTAAACACTCTGCTTATCCATCAGGGATCCACTGTCCAACCATTCCCTTCTGTTGAAGGATTTGGACAGGGCCAGCCTCGTTTCCCGGATCCAGCCATGAGCACATCAACTGAAGCCAATGAGAGACAGCTGCAGGACTTTTGCTGCAACTATTGGGAAACTGGAAAGCAGAGTTTGCATTCTGCCTTAGTGATGTATCTGGTAGCCCATAAGACTGGAGCTTCTAAGAGGAGAGATGCTTCTCGGAAATGAAACCACTATTGAAAAAAGCAGAGGTGAGAGGGAGGGAGGAATTAGTTCAGCACCTAGATCCAGCCATACCTGAAATCCAAACTCCCCCTGGACTTTTCATTATAAGAACCAATAAATTCCTAGTTTGGGTTTCAGTCACTTGTGATAGAAGGCCTAATTGATAATAAAGCCTCAGGCAGTCAAGTGAAGGTACTTTCCCCTCCAGGGATGTGGGCAGGTGCTTCCTTTCTCAGAAACCACTCCCCCCTCCAGAGGCTCCCAGTTCGAAGAGACCTGAGTGTTTGAGGTTCGTTCAGTCTGAGGCTTAAAAGCAGAATCAAAGTCTGAGGTCAGAGGTGTAACGACTGCAGAAGCAGCCACATGACCAGCAGCAGGAACTGGGAATCTGCATTATTAATAAGCAGATCCATTTTACTCTTCTCATTTGTAGGCTGAGCCCTAATTTTATTAGCCTGTTTATTAACTCTGGCCATGTGTTCAGGAAAAGTCACTTCAACCTCTGGGTGGTCTAAGCCGGTCGAAGTGCTCCAGGCTTTTGCTGGGATCTGGTCCTTGAAAGGTCCAGCTGGGACCAAAGACATGTGCGAGAAAGTCCACAGAGGACTGTAAGTGGAAGGTTTTGCTCTTTAAAAAACAATGCAGAAGAAAGAAATTTCATTTTTCTCTTCCCAGAGAAAGCATTGTGGGGAGGCATTGATTGGCATGGAATTAGACTCTCAAACTCTTAGTCCAAAGCAGATTTATAGCACTCATGTGTTTTCCCCTGAATCCGTGTGGGAGAAGAAGGGGGTGGTAATGACATTTTTCTGGCTTAACAAAGAAAAAAAATTCACAAATATTTATCCTTTCTGGAGTCTGTGTGGCAATTTACGTATTATTCCCGGGACAATAAATCATTAACGCAGACAACAAATCAGAGTCACAGACTTGGAAAGAGGTGCTGATAATCTTTGAAGTCCCTGCGACCTACAAAGATTATTTGCAAGAAGAGTTTTATGATGCTGATGGTTTTCTGCAGCTGCAAAGGAAGGGTTCATTTCCTCCCCTCCCTGCTCACCTTTCTGTAATTTCTTTCACCCAGCACTATCATCTTCAAGAGTTAGAATCCCATTTGTTAGTGCCGAGAGCAAAATCAGAAAGGCCAAACATTTAGTAGAAGGAAAGGAAATGGGCGGAGTGAAACTTCAGCAAAAGGAAGTAGAGGTTGTAATGCTTTGCATGCGTAGAAAATGATGGCTGGAACTATGGCAGCTGTATTGTCACCATGAGGCATGATATGGCCAACATGCCAAGGAGCCTTAGTCCATGAGGACACCATTTAATTGATACGTAGCATGTCCTTAACTTTGTGGGACTAGTTGCTTTGTAAAATCACAAAAGCCCTTGGTTTTTAAGATGTTTGGAATTTGTTTTTACTTTACTTGCAAACAACAATATCTTACGTGACACACCCGGGATGAAAACTGTGCCTGAGATGGGTAAACTCCTGTGATGCAGGACCTTAGAGTGTGGCCCTTACTGCCCCAGCTGTCTGAATTGAGATCCCCTGCCCCTTCCAGGCCCAGTCACCGCGGTGCATTACTATGGGGACCATCACATAGAAGGAAGACATGAATTACTATTTCACTTCTAACCACCAACCACTAAATTTAATCAATGTCACACCCAGAACATGCTTGTCATCCATCTGATAGTTTAGTTATAAAAAGATATCAGAACTACAATTGCCTTTTGGGGTGCATGAGGGGTGAGGACCACTGGGAAGGGGCATAGGAGACTCCAAGGGCTGATGGAAATGTTCTTTATCTTCATAGGGGTGTGCGATCCAGAAATGTATGCCTCGCTCACAATTCAGAAACTGCATGTTTAAGATTGTGCATTTCATTGCATACAAATTTTACTTCAAAAAAAGACAGTACACATTGAACTGTAGCTAGTGATATAAATGCTGAAGCGTTGCAAGGTAAAAGAGTACTTATGTCTGCTTTAAAATCTCTTGTTTTAATTTTAAAACACATCAGAGAAATCAGATGGCCTGTCATCCCAGTGGTTTGGGAGGCTGAGGCAGGAGGATCAAAAGTTCAAAGCCAGCCTCAGCAACTTAGTGAGGCCCTAAGCAACTTGGTGAGATCCTGGCTCTAAATAAAATGAAATAAAAATAAAAAGGACTGGGGATGTTGCTCAGTGGTTAAGCACTCTGGGTTCAATCCCCAGAGTGAGTTCAGCCCCCCCACCCCCGCAAAAAAAGAAAGGAATCGGATTGACGGAAAAAAAATGCAGGGATGAGCTGTGATAAAGCAAACATAGAGAAGGTATAAAAATTCATTCAATTTTTCTGAAGGTTTACATTTTTCCATAATTAAAAATTTAGGGGAAAAAAGAAAGTCTATATGGTCATTTCTCAGTACGCACAGGGACTGGTTCCAGGACCCTCTTAGACACCAAAAGCTGTGCGCTCAAGTTCTTATACAAAGTGGTGCTGTGGCTCATGTTTTGCGTATTCTCTCATACACTTTATGTTTGCGGCGCTGGGGATCAAACCCAGGGCCTCACGCATGCTAGGCGAGCGCTCTCCCACCGAACCTCACCCCAGACCTCACCCATACACTTGACATCATCTCTAGATCCCCTACAACGCCTAATGCAATGTAAATGCAATGCAGATCGTTGTTCCTCTACATTGTTTAGGGGAAATGAGAAGGAAAAAAGAGATCTATTCACGTTAAAAACAGACACTGTTTTCCCCCAAATATTTCCAACCCTGGTGGACTCTGCAGATGCAGAACCCAGACTTGGCAGAAGTTGGGTCCACTGTGCGTCACATACCCCAAAATAGTCTTGACTCAGAGGAGGCAGGAGTCTGTGTCTTTCTCATTGACATCCCATCCAGACCCTTCTCTCCCACTGTTGCGCCACCCAAAGATATTGTCCCCATGGTCTTGAGACCACCAGGCTACACTGCAGGCCGAGGAAAAGGCACAAGAAGAAATGGAAAGCCAGGTGCAATGGTGCACACCTGTGATCCCAGTGACTCAGGAGGCTAAGGCAGGAGGATCACAAGTTGAAGGTCAGCCTCAGCAATTTAGCGGGGCCCTAAGCAATTTAGCAAGAAACTGTATCAAAACAAAAAAATAAGAAGGGCTGGGGATGTGACTCAGTGGTTAAGTACGGCTGGGTTCAATCCCTGGTAACAACAACAACAAAAGAAAAAAAGAAGAAGAAGGAAAAGGAGGAGGAGGAGGAGGAGGAGGTGGTGGATGAGG
>PVKS010052244.1:0-10839 GCA_004027875.1 Aplodontia rufa
CTTTTTTTTTTTTTTTTAAGAGAGAGCAAGAGATAGTGGGAGAACTAGAGAAAGGATCAACTGTCTTTTTCCATCTGGGTCTTGTTTCTCCAACACTTAGTTGTGTACGTGGTGCTGGGGTTTAAACCTGAGTCCTCATGCTCGCCAGGCAAGGGCTGTAACTGCTGAGTGTCTTATTAAAGAAAGTGGAAAGAATGCCTACACATGTTAGGATTATAAGATACGTCTTTAAAATACGGTTTTTTAAAAATGAAAACAAGTGACGGAGGCTGAGTTGAGTGGTAGAGCACTTGCCTAGTGTGTACAAGGCTCTGACTCCATCCCCAGAACTGGGGGGGGGGGGGGCGAAAATAAAGAAGATTGCAGGAAATGAAGTGGAGGTAAGCACCGGGGGAGGTATAAATAAGTAGCTTGTGCTCTCATTGCTTTCCGTGTGGATTACTTACAGCAGATGTAAAATGAGTGTTCCGTTTCTTAATCATGCAGTTGGGGAAGGAATGGGAAGCCAGCCTGGAGTCACGGATTTGCAGCAGATGAGTTGTGTCCAGGCAGCAGAAATGACTCTTAACATTGCTGGTGTCCTTCCGTCTGAAAGCAACAGCATCTGCAAAGCAAGAGTCTCTGTAATTTGGAGTCTGGTCACCTTCATCTTCATTAGATTGCTGATAGGATGAGGCTTCATGAGGAGTGTTTTGGTGGCTTTGGACTGTTGGGAAATTATATAAAAGAAAAGAACAAGTAATGCTTAAAAATTTTTCCCTCTGGCTCATTATTCTGATAAAGTTAATACTTCACAACTAAAATATTCTTTTTTTTTTTTTTTTTTTTAGTACTGCAAATTGAACCCAGGGGTGGTTTACCACTGAATCACTAAGTTGCTGGGGCTGGCCTTGAACTTGGACCTTCCACCCTCACTCTCCCAAGTCACTGGGATTTTGGTGTGCACCACCTTGCCCAGCTACTCACAACAGACACTTGATTATAATTTTTGAAGATGTCCTTCATGAGTTGACTGCAGAAATTGCCATTTTCTAGGGCACATTTCACATTTGACCCTTTGTTTTCTCTGTCCAGAGCATCCTCACACTGGGAGAGATTGCCTTTTCAAAGTCAGTAGCCATTTTACCTCATAGTTAACAAATATCACCCTGCTGGTTTGGTTTTGTCTTGACTGGTTCTAAGTTCAGTGCTGAGTAAGTGCAGGGACAAAACCAACAATTGTACCCAAGATATGTATGAATCTAGTATGCCTTTCTTTTCTTTTCTTTTTTTTTTTTTTTTTTTAAGAGAGAAACTCAGTTTTATTTATTTTTTTAATCTGGCTTTTGTTTTTCCAACACTTAGTTGTGTATGTGGTGCGGGGTTCCAACCCAGGTTCTTGCACATGCTAGGCAGGCACTTGGTGGTTACGATGCTTGCCCAGCATGAGTGAGTATGTGAGTTCAAACCCCAGCACCACGTACACAACAAAGTGTTGGAGCAACGAAGGCCACACGAAAAACTAAATAAAAATTGTTTCTCTCTCTCTCACTCTCTCTCTCTCACTGTCCCTCTCTAAAAAAAAACAAAAAAAAAACATGAGGCTGGAGTGGTGGGAGGCTCAGCGGTTAAGGCGCTTGCCAGGCATGCATGATGAGGACGTGGGTTTGAACCCCAGCACCACGTACACAACTGAGTGTCAGAGCAACAAAAGCCACAAGAAAAACTAAATAAAATTGATTCTCACTGTTCCTCTCTAATTAAAAAAAAAAGATTTTATCGAGCCCACCTAAGGAAGCACTGAATAATATGTTAATATATAGTATCACTCATGTTTGAAATTAACATTTTAAGAAACTTACAAACACTTGAAAAGGTAGCTGGGGATGTGTTAAAGTCCTTTCTTGGCTTGCATAAGGCCCTGAATTCATTCCCCCATATTACATTAAAAAAAAAGAAAAAGAAAAGAAAGGAAGGAAAAGAAAATGTAGCTGGATTAGTTGGAGCCAAACAAGAAATGTGGCTATTATCATGAGGGCATAACTTGTGTTCTTAATTACTTAAACTATTGGAGAAGAACACAGATATAAAAAAGCTTAGTTAAATTTGAAGTAAAAGAGTTTATATGCACCTTTATGTGGGAGATGGCTGATACCCTTGGAATTTGCTTTGAGTGGATGGTGGCAATACCTGTGAAAACTTAGTGGTAGGACTTTACTTTTTCTCAGGTCCAGTGGACAACTATCAGGCAGGCATGAAGGAAAAACAAACAAAAATAATAATTTGTTGTCCAGATCATGAGGATGGTTTCTGTCTTCAACGTAGGCACAGGTATAATGGTTTCATTTCTCAGAGATTCCTCTCTGTTTTGAGTCTGTCTGGGCATTTGAGCTGTCAGTGAAGCAATGATGAAGTGTGTTAGATATGGGAGAATTGAAATACCAACAGAAGTGTTTAATGGTATAGGTCTTTTTTTTTTTTTTTTTTTTGTACTGGGGATTGAACTCACGAGTGCTTAACCACTGAGCCACATCCCCAACCCTTTTTATTTTTAGATAGGGTCTTGTTAAATTGCTTAGGCTGGCCTTGAACTTGCAATCATCCTGCCTCATCCTCCTGAGCCACTGCGATTACAGGTGTTCACCATCGTGCCTGGCAGTAGTATATAGGTCTTAACACTGACCTTGAAGGAAAAATTAACCCTGAAAATTCATAATGCAATACTGAAGGGTGGTCAGTTTCAAAAAAATGAGTCTTGAAAACTGACAGCAAAGTTCCACCACTGTTTAAGAGTAGAATTCCGTGCTTGGCAACTGTCAAGTCTTATTCAACAAACCTAATCCAGGGCGCATCTCAATCCTGCAACAAACAGTATATTATTTTTGCCTCTTCCCAGATACCAGTTTTAACAGAGCCATCTGCCCACTCTGCCCCAACTTCATGAGCTTTGAGCACTGTCTTTTTGCTTTGAAAGAAAACTCATGTATGTTTTGTCTTCCTGAACCAAGAAACTTTGAGCTCAGCATTCATACAACTTATGTGAAGACTCCTTAATTTCTTAGTTTTTTTCCTGAGGTCTTCCTAAATGTAATCTTTCTGCCTTTCTTTCTCTCTCTCTTTTTTTTTTTTTTTAAAGAGTGAGAGAATCAGTTTTTGTTTATTCTTGCCTTCATTTCTCTGACAGTTGTGTATGTGGTGCTGGGGTTTAAACCTGGGTCCTTGCACATGCCAGCCAAGCACTCCCAACTACTGAGCCACTGCTCTAGCCTCCTCCTCTTTAAGTTTAATTTTGCTTTGTTTTTCTTTATAAAGTGGAGTAGGTAACATGAATCACTCTTGTCCTTTGCCATTAGTCTTGCAGCAGGAGCAGTGGTTGCTCTAATTTTCATTCATAAATTTTGTCTGGGATGGAATACCTGTTGAGTCCAATGTTGATGAATTGGGCAGTATAAGTAAATTCACTTCTTGTTTGGTGAAAACCTAGCCATGGTATTTTATATTCCTTCTATTTCTGGAATGCTGGCCTGGAAACAAACTGGAAAAGAAGGAGGACACTTTGCTCTTTGAACGACAGACATTTGATGGTTTTTGTTTTTTGTAAAAACAAAACTCAGCGTTAGATATGTTCATAGTGTGTTTTCTTTTTTCACTGCTTCTAGTCATTGTGTTTATTATTTAAAATTAGCATTCTGCCTTAGTCCCTAAGGATGGTTTTATACACTAACTTTTGTTTTGCCTTTCTAGCTGCTAAGATAGATAGTGCACAGTTTAAATGACGTCCAGTGCGGATTGCTTCTGAGCCACTGATGGAATGAATTCCTTGAGAAGGAATCTGTCATTTGGAATCCCAAGACCATTCAGCTGCCTGCTCATATGGTCAGAATGCTCCTACTCTTGTGGCATACCGATGGCTTTCTCTTCATTTCCCAAAAAGCTAGTCATCCCAGCCTCAGCCTTGCCCTCATCTAGCTACTTTCATTTCCATTCCCAAAGTAGGGACTCATTCTCCCACTTCAAGGTGTCAGAGCGAGCCCAAGTGTCAGTACCAACGTAACAAATCTTTGAGGAACAAATATTTGAGGAAGCAAATAAAAAGAATTTGCTGACTACCTGAATTATAGAAAGTTTTGGTTTTCAGTTTATGATTTTGCAAAGCATAAAGACATTTCCTTGTTAAATTCAGATGAATCCTTCAATTTTTCTTTCTTTTTTTAAGAGAGAAGGAGAAAGAATCCGTTTTATTTTAGTTTTTCATCTGGTTTTTTTTGCTCAGACACTTTGTTGTGTATGTTGTGCTGGGATTGAAACCCAGGTCCACACGCAGGCCTGACAAGTGCAGTACCAACACTCCAGCCCATTTCTTCTCTTTTTTACGAAGTTCATTTTAATGCTTATTTCCTGTAACCAGGAAAGCAGTTGAACAGAAATAAGTCTTTTAAATTTCAGGCTTGTTCTAACAGTCAAATAAAGTTCACTTTCTTCTGGTTTAAGTGATATGTAAGTAAAATATCTATTTTAAATTGGTTTGGAAAGTTAAAAAATCACTTAGAACAAATTACTAGTTTTTTGGTTCCCTTTGTTAGAATTGCTTTTCCTGTATACGGTTTTACTTCAGAATGAAGGACAGACTTGTACTAAATTGATCAGCTTGTATTTGGTATTCACAGAAATTGCATCTTTTTCATTCAACACTTATTAAAGGAATACAAAAGCCAGACACAATGGCACACACTAGTTCCAGCTTCTTGGAGGTAGAGGCAGGAGAGGATCACTTGAGCCCAGGAGTTCAAGACCAAACTGCACAACATACTGAGATCCCATCTTAGAAAGGAACACAGAAGATTCCAGTCTATAGCGAAAGCTTGACTAAGAGCTGGTGTTCTTTAAGGAACAGAACTCGTAATTCATTTCCACTCGTGTTAAGATACAGTTCATCCATTCTAAAACTGTGCCCCAGCCACTTAATGCTATATCCTTCCCTGTTTACTGTGTCCGACCTTCAAGATTTCGTGACTGCTGCTGAAATGGAAGCCAGCCAATGCAGAAAATTGGGGGAGAATGACATCCGAAGAATGCGAGGGAAATAGGAACTCATTTGTAGCATTCCAAACCTGCTTTGTCGTGTCTGCGGCACTACAGAGGAAAAGAACTGAGCCCGTGGAATTTGCCAAATAAACCTTACCACTGTCTTTAGTGTTTTTAGGAAGTGTACTGAAAAGGTAAGTGAATTGTCTGCTAGGTGTTTCTTAATTATTTCAGTTGAGTTTTAGTTTTATCCCTCAGGATATAGAAAAAGGTTTTAATGTTTCAAAAATCCCAACAAGCACTACATTTGCATTATATAATTATCAAATACCAGTAAAATTAAGGGTTGTTAATTACTTTTACTAATATCCACCTATGCTGGTTCTGTAGATAATTTTTAAAGTACTAGAAATTATTCCATATGTATAGCTACATTAATAGGCACGTGCTGGGCCCTGGAATACAAAAATGAGCTAGTGTACCCAGTTGATGTCCTCAGGGAGTTCAGTTTTACTAATACAATACAGATAGAAGTCTAGTTTGGGAATCAAAATCTGGTCAAATGAGGCTAATTCCATTTCTTCATTAACAGTCCACGGTGATAACTAGTGTGTTGATCTATCATACTGTATGCAAGGGCCTCCATTTGTGCATGTGTGCTGAACATTTCCCTGACTTTGTATGTGCCAGGCACATCCCAGATTCCATGAGGTAGGTACTGTTTTCTAAAGAAGGCAGAGAAGCTAGCTAACTTGGCCTAACTTTGTGCAGCTGATGTAGGACCCATATTGGAACGCAGGCAGAATGGTGGCAGAAGGTGCACTCCTAAGTTGGGTGATGTTTGCATGCAGTTCTGGCTGTGAGTGCCCACATGGCATCCTCAGTTCTTAATAAAATTTGCCTCATATAAAAAAGGATAACACAAATAACATAGAATGTCATACATACAATAGTAGCTAGACTTTTTAGAGAGCCAGAAATTTTTTCTTTCCTGGCTCCAAGACAGTCTGCATGTTGACCTTCCCTTTGCCCCAGACACAAAATTTAAAACAGTGGAACAGAGGAAGCAGATTTATATAAGTATTATATATAAAATATATACATATAAAATTATAACCATGTGAATAGAAATATCAGTAATGTTGTATTTAGCATGTTGTCTCAGGTCCACCGTCTTCGGAATGTGGACATTTTCTTTAACTGCTAAATCATGAGAAAACACCACTGCTGATACACTTCCCAGGATTCTTATAAAAAAAAAAAAATAGGTTAGACTTTGTGCAGAAGTGAAGAAAGATTGCTTTGAAAACCCCAGGTAGGTGATCGCTCCCTGTTGTATGCAAAGCCTCTGCGCCTGCCCTCTGTTGTTCTCTACCTCTGTAAATCTGATTTTACCTTTAATAAAGTGGTTCCTGAAGTGAGTGGGTTCTTTGGTCTCATTTCCCATCGGAATCTGCATGTTTGTTGACCTCGTGTGTGTTATGCCATCCTTCAGAACTGCTGGTGTAGAGAGAGCACCTGCTCCGTGCTTAGTACTGTCGAGGGTTTAAAGGTAACACGCAGGGGCTGCAGTGGTGGCTCAGCCGCAGAGAGCTTGCCTGGCATGCGCGAGGACCTGGGTTCAAACCCCAGCACCATGTACACAACGGAGTGGAGGGGGTAAAAAAAAACAGATGAACAATAAAAAGTTAACTCTCATTCTCTGTCACACACTCTCAAAAAAATTTTATATAAATATGCACACACAGAGATTCATACATATGCAGGACTTTGCCTCCACTCAGTGCAGGCTCTACCCAGTATTAAGACTTAGCAAGTCTTTCAGGGAAAACCCAGGAGTTATAAAAATCATTGTGAACAGTGTTTATCCCAAGCAATTGTGACCCAAAAAAAATCCTTAGTGAAGTCAAGCTAGCTATTCTGTAAGTAATGAAATTAGCTTGGAGGGACAATTTTGACCATATTTCCTTTTGATTACTGCTTCTCAAATGTCAGTGTTATATGAATTGCCTGGGGATCTTGTTAAAAATGCAGATTTTGATTCACTAGGTCTGAGATCAACCAAAGAATTTGAATGTTCTTTTATATTTTAAAAAAGTAAGAGTTTTCGCTGGGTGTGGTGGCGCACGCCTGTAATGCCAGCAGTTTAGGAGGCTGAGGCAGAAGGATTGCCAAGTTCAGCAACTTAATGACTCTGTCTCAACATATAAAAAGGATGTGGGAGGCGGGCTGGAGCAATAGCTGAGCAATGGCTCAGCGGTTACAGCGCTTGCCCGACATGCGTGAGTCTGCAGGTTCAAACCCCAGCACCCATGTACACAACGAAGCCCTGGAGCAACGAAAGCCACATGAAAAACTAAATTAAAAATTGTTTCTTTCTCTCTCACACTATCCTTCTCTTTTTAAAAGAAAAAAAGGGGGACTGGAGTGGTGGCTCAGTGGTTGTGGTGCTTGCCTGGCATGTGCAGGGACACCACCAAGTGTCAGAGCAATGAAAGCCACATGAAAAATAAATAAAATTGATTTTATCTCACACTGTTCCTCTTTCTTTGAAAAAAGAAAAAGGGCTGGGGATGTTGCTCAGTGGTTAAGTACCCCTGGGGTTCATTCCCCAGTACCAAAATTTGGTTTTATTGACATAAAATTGGTTTGCCATACAATTCACTCTTTAAAAGTGTATGTTAAAGGCAGGTGTGGCACACCTATACTTCCAGCTATTCAGGCGATTGAGGCAAAAGGATGGCAAGATTAAGGCCAGCCTCAGCATCCTACCAAGACCCTGCCTCAGAATTTCAAAAAAAGGGCTGGGGATAGAACTCAGAGGTAGAGCACCCCAGGGATCAATCCCCTGTACTGCTTGGTCTCAGTGATTCTTGCTTGGGACTCTTGGAGGTTGCGGTCATCTGAAGGTGTCACTGGGGTTGGAGGAATTGCTTCCAGGTGGCACAGGCACATGCTTGGCAGTTAATGTGTGAGTAATGTAGACCAATTAAGTGTTCTCATGATGTGTGATGTGCGCCTAGCTTCCCTCTTTTCTTTTTCTTAAGAGAGAGGGACAGTGAGAGAAAGAATCCATTTTTTTGTTTTTCATGTGGCTTTTGTTGCTGGAGCATTTCATTGTGTACACGGCGGGGTTTGAACCTGCATACTTGCATATGCCAGGCAGGCACTGTAACCACAGAGCCACTGCTCCAGCCCCTAGCTTCCCTCTTAAAAGTGAATAATCTAGCAAGCTTCCGTCACTTCCACAATATCCCGATGACACATGTCTGTAATCCCAGCTACACAGGAGACAGGCAGAAGGACTGCCAGCCTTGGCAACCTAGCCCCTTCTAAAGTCATAAGGGCTGGGAATGTATTGCAATGTAGCGTGACCCTAGGTTCAGTCCCCAATATGAAGAAAAAAAGCGGGGACAGAGAGAAGTGCTTGCTAAGGAAGGAAAGAGTCAGGAAGCAGGGTTAACTTAACTATGAGGGAATGTGGGCGGAGGGCCTTTGAAACCCTGAAGGCTGAAGTTGCAAGAGGAGGTGGTGATCGCTGGACCAAGGCTCCAGAGGAGATGGAAGTCTTGAAGTGCTTGGACTGGGACAAGGGAACAGGGATCCTCTTCTGAGACTGGAACTGAGGATGTGTAAGTCTACAAGGTGAGAAAGGGCTGTTTGAAAATCTTTGGAAACTTACTTGCTTTAAATATTGAATTTTTCAGGAATGAGATTCTTTAAAAGTCTAGAAGAAGGGGTTGGGGATTTAGCTCAGTGGCAGAGCGCTTGCCTAGCATGAGCAAAGCCCTGAGTTCGGTCCTCAGCCCTGAAAAAAAAGTCTATAAGAAGAGGAATTCATTATTGTTGATGTCAGATATTAAGAAGTTGTAGTTCAACAGACTTAAAATTAATATCTTTGTGTTCTCAGACTGACCAGCTGAGGACTTGGCATACCCTCAACCCTCTCTTGGCTTCAGTCTTCTCATCCCTAAAATCCCAGCATTCTAGGTGCTCTTTCCACTTAAGTAATGTTGCCCCATGAATGTGCTCCAGGCCTTCAGCTTGACTCACTAATTTACCACTGTTATGTATGTCTTGATGACACCTTTATTCTTTAGTATTAAAGTTGCTCCATATTCAAAATAACCAATTTTGGAGACTGGAGCCATGGCTCAGTGGTTACAGCTCTTGCCTGGCATGCACAAGGATGCAAGTTCAAACCCCAGCATCAGATCATGTACACAGCGAAGTCTCAGAGCAACGCCACATGAAGAACTGATTCTCTCCCACACTGTCCCTCTCTCTCTCTCTTAAAAAAAAAAATCACAAATTTCAATAAACACGAATCTTACTCCTCTGGCCCGCTCTGTTTAGCACTCTGAATATTACAGAAAATAGCCTTGGTATCCGCCCTCTCTGTCTCCTGTTTGACCATTTATCAAGAACCCTTCATGGGGCACAATAGAAGGAAAAGCATGAATCAATATAAATTTTTGGAAAAGATCACAAATTAGCACATCAGAAAAGGATGTTCAAAAAAACAAACATAAGGATATAAGGACCAGCAGCCCTGTGAAGGAGGGGAGCAGATGATATCCAAGAAAAGCAGACATACAGGAAACAAAAAAAAAAGTGCCCAACCTCAGTAGGAATCAGGGAAATGTATCTCAAAATCACCAAAATGCTGATCTGATGAGTGGTGGAAATGATGTCTGACAGCAAGTGCTGGTGGGAACATGGAGCAGTGGGAACAGTTCTGCTGGTGGCAGCGTAAGCTAGAATGGCTGTGTTTTGGAATACACACACCCCATGACACAGTGTCTACACTCCCTAAATTGATGCCCGGGAGAAACTCGTGCTCACATGCTTCAGGATTTGTATACAAGAAAGCTGAGCTGGGCGTGGTGGCGCCTGAGCAACTGACCAAGACCCTGCCTTAAGAAAGGGATGGGGATGTTGCTCAGTGGTGAAGTGCCCCTTCAATTCCCAGGTTTTTTAAAAAAAATATGTTGACAACTGTAGCATCATCTGTAAATGTCAAAAAGTATGAGCAATCGAAACTGCAGAAGTAGAATGGATGAACTGAGATGTTTCCATACAAAGTTCAAGCTGCAGACCTCGTAGGTGAACACCGCAGTGTTGACCAGAGATGCTGGGCAAAATTAAGCAGTGTGATTCCATGACGCCGTCAAGAGCAGCTAGGTACTGACCGCCGTAGAAGCCAGGCCGGTTAACCCTGACGGGCAGACAGGGAAGGAGGGCTGTGATCAGAAAGGCTTCAGCGCTCTTCTCCGTGACTCCCTGGGTGTTTGCTTTTATAATTCATTAATCTAGGTTTCATATACTTTATTGTTTTACAATAAAAAAAACATGGATTAAAGATAGAACCCAGGCTTTGGAGTCAAATCTGTGTTAGAATTTAAGTTTGTGACCTTGAGCAAAATAATTAACATCCTTGAGAGTTATTGATCATAGCAGCTGCTTTCCACATTACCTGGCAGTGGGTGGAGATAATTCTTGCAACATCCCTGGGAACTTTGTGCACTTCCCTCATCCAGCATGCAAGAGGCCCCAGACTCAAACCCCAGCACCGGAAAGAAAGAGGGACAGGGAGAAATGAAAGAACTAATTGGTGTCGTTTTGTTTCTCCATTTTATAGATAAAGCAATACCCAGGGAGACTGTGTCGGAAAATAGGTGCCACCTGAGCAGATTCACGTCTTGAACCATAAAATTGGCAAAAGCTCGAAAGCAGACTGACTACTAGCTTTACTCGAGCAGCTTTCTCTTGGTCCTCGCTCAGCTTTGTAAGGCATGCTGCTTTTTTTTTGCCTTTATCCCTGTGTGACATCTG
>PVKS010052245.1:0-10840 GCA_004027875.1 Aplodontia rufa
TCAGAAATTCATAAGTTTTAAATTGCTTACTTTTTTCAGTAACATGATACTCATGCCATCTTACTTCCACTGGGATGTAAGTCATCCCTTTATCTAGCTTGTCTACACTGTACATGAAATCTGCCTGTTAGTTACTCAATAGTCATCTTACTTACCAGACCGACTGTCATTATATCACAATGCTTGCGCTCAAGGAATCCTTATTTTACCTAATAAAGGCCCCAACTGGAAAAGATAATGATGCTGGCAGTTCAGATATGCCAAATAGAAGCTGAAAAATGCTTCCTTTAAGTGAACAGGCAAATATTACTGACTTAATAAGGAAAGAAAAAAAAAACCATACACTGAGATTACTAATATCTATGGCAAGGATGAGTCTTTCATCTGTGAAAATGTGAAGGAAGAATAAGAAATTCATGCTACTGTTGCTGTCACTCCTCAAACTGCAAAATTAGGGCCACAGTGCATGACAAGTGCTTAGTTACAATGAAAAAGATATTAAAAGAGATTCTGTACTACCTATGGTTTTGGGCATCCACTAGGGATCATCTATTGTATCCCCTATAGTTAAAGTGGGGACTACTGTGTATAGTCTGATTCTGAATATATGTATGTGTTTATAGGCATAAAGTATCTGTAAGTGTAGGCACTCAATGGTTACCTTTGTGGGTTTTTTTTTCATTTTTTTTCTGTCCTTATTTCTCAACCAATTTCATGTAATCCTGCTCTGGATTTAATTTATTCATTTCTTTTGAAAAACCCTTTAAGAGCACCAAGCAGGTCACAAGTGTATAAATACAAAGAAAATCTTTCCCCCTGAAGAGTCCTCCTGCCTTGGCGAATGCTCCCAAAGAGAGGGGGATTGCATGTTTGGCAAAGTTCCTAATGGAAAGTTAATCAGTGGCTCCATAAACCCCATCGGAGTGTTTTCTGAGCTGCCTAGCATCCTACCTCATATTTAATCTCCATGGTCTCAGCCTTGGCTCCAGTTCTTCTCTTGGATTTTAGCTCTTTCACAGGAACATAGGTCAGGAAGCCCTTCTGTCTCTGCTTTGCCATGGTTATCCAAACTGGCTCTGAGGTGTCGCAATCTGACTGCTGAAAAGAAGGCTTTCCTGAAAAGGAAATGAAAGATGTTAGAATCAAAGCAAGATAGGCAGGGTCTTGAGTCTGGCTGGCATTTACCCACAATAATGTCCCAATGGGATTTTTGTTAATTACCAAATGAAAACAAACAGATATCAAGTAGAGAAGGACTCCCTTCTTTTGTGCTTTCCCTCCAACCTGGCAAGGCAGGAGTCCCTTGGTAGTTAAGAAGCTGTTCTTAAAAATGGGCACACTGTCCCCTTACTGAGCCCTTTCCTTACTTTGTCCATCCCTCTTCCCATCCCCATATCAGGATAGGACAGCGGTTATCAGGAGGGTTGGAAAAATTCCTAAGAGGCCATAGGCTCAGGCCATTTATATCATTCCTCCAACTCCAAGGATAATCTTACAGAATTTGCTACTTCATAGTCCCTCATGCAAGTGTGTGGTTATACAAGTGTGATTAGAGGAACAAAGCAGACTGTGTGGGTGGGAGTAATGGGAGAAATGTTTTGGGAGAGAATACTGCTTACAAGATCACCTAACTGTAGATTCTTAGACATTTCAGGTAAGTGAAGAAGCTATGGAAATACAAATACTTACATTAAATTACAATTTCAGACTGAGAATCTAAACATAGTGCTATTAATGAATTGGCTCTGATAAATCTACATGGTAGTTTGGAGGGCCATAATACATGTAAACATATTTTGGGGGCACTAGGGATTGAACCCAGGGGTGCTTAATCACTGAGCAACATCCCTAGCCCTTTTTGTATTTTTTATTTTGAGACAGGGTCTCACTAAGTTGCACAGGTTCTTGCTAAGCTTCTGAGGCTGACTTTGAACTCTTAATCCTCCTGCTTAAGCTTTCCGAACCACTGGGATTACAGGTGTGCACCATTATGCCCAGCCCATGTAAAAGTATTTTGAGAAAAGCATATAATTCTACCCCAAAATATGGTATACTGAAGGTGGGGGAGGAAGAGTGGAGAGATGGTCATGTGTCTATTACAGAATGCAGGTAGATATCCAGACCAGTGCCCCCTTGGGAGAGGGAAGACTCAAAATTAACTACTTCCAAATCTATTGATCTAGACTGAGACATTGCCCTGCTCCTACATCCACAAGGCAGCCCTAGCAAAGCAACAACACAATAATCAAGTCTAGAAGGAACTTCAGGCCCATTCAAGGCACTGCTTTCCAGTTCGTTCTTCTACTTGCCATTTGGAGAGAGAAAAATCTTACCTGAGAACTTGTAAGATAGTTGCCTCTTGGGCACAACTTCAGATTTGGGCTCACTTTGTTGCTTCTCTGTAAAGTTAAATATATCAGTGACGTCATCTGTGGAGCTGAGGAACACCTGGGGATTGCTTCTTCTCATTCGCTGTTCCTTGCCCAGAGAGTGTATAACGGGGCCCACGGGCACTGAAGGAGGCTGTGTCAAGTTATCTTGATTCTCACTCTTTAACTTCTGTGGAGAAGAGATTCTTTTCAGTCGGACTCCAAAAATGTTTTCCACCTCAGCTTCATTGGTGGGTAAGTTTGAAAGGCCATCATTATTTCCAGTAGTACTCTGAATAACTTCCTCCTTGAAGTAAGTGCTCCTAGAAATGGATGTTTTCCCAATAGAAGTAATGGCCATCTTTCCAGGTTTGGTAGCAGAGGCTGGGATGCTCTTAACGAAGTCTTCAGAAACTTGGTTATGTTTCTTTGGAGACACAGAGCCTTTTGGTAGGGACCAAGTGCCTGGATGGTTCTCAAAAATGGTTCCCTTGGCAGTAGCACTCTTGGAACCTGAGTAGGCCTGTTGCTGGTATTTAGCATTTTCAAATGCCTGGAAAGGATGCCTGGGAGGCAGGAGCTCTTCAGCCCTGCTCCACCCTTCAGGAACATTCACTGGGCCCCCTGATAAAATTGGAGGCCGGAATTCAGACTCATCCCAAGTTTGGGAAGAATGTGTGAAAGACAGCTGCTTTTCAGAACTCCTCCACTCTTTGAGGGAGCCATCAGAAACGGAGGAGACTTCCTGCCGGTACTCAAACTTCCCCTGGGCATGGGAAATCTGTCTGGTAGGTGCCTGCCCTTTAGAACTGCTCCACTTGCCAGGAACATTCTCTGAATATGAGAGACCTTCTTGTGTTCCTTCAAGCTTCCCCAGCGACTGGAAACGGTGCTTTATAGACAGCCTCTTCGAAGAAATGCTGACCTCAGAGTCAGCATTCTCCCGGTCTGGGGTGACTTGGCACTCCAGCTTTTTTGGTTTGGAGGGATGATTTGGAGAGAGACGATCTGCGCAAATGCCCCCCTGAACAGCAGGGTTCTCTGAAAAGATCTGCTGTGCCATATACTTCACAAATGTCTGGGAAGGACTGGGAAGCAGTGGTTTCTTAGAAAAGTCTTCTTCCACAGCAGAATTCTCTAGGCGTGAGGACATTTCCTGAACTTTAGACCTCACTGAGAACTGGGTGGGATACATGGGAGGCAGTGACCTTCCAGAAATCCCTTCCTCAACAGTAGCACTCTCAAAACTTGAGGACCGTTTCTGGACTTTCTGCTTTATAGTGGAAAGGGAATGATGCTGGGAAAACAGCACGTCCCTAGAACCACGACCCTCGATGGTGGCACTCTCTGAACCTGTTGAGACTTGGCGCTCAAATTTAGGGTTCCCACATGGCTGGTAACCATATCTGGAAGGCACTTGACAGCTCCATTCTGTAGAAGTGCTCACTGAACCAGAGGAGACTTCTTTCTTGATGATCGTTTTCATCTGGATCTGTGAATGTTGTCCGGGAGGCCTCAATTCTGCAGAAACGCTCCCCTCCACAGCAGAATTCTCTGGACCAGCAGAGACCTGTTGCTCAAATGTAGAGCTCAGCCGTTGCTTCACAGGGTGTCTGGGAGGCGTCGACTGCACAGAAGTGCTCCACTGTGCAGAAGCACTTGCCAAACCTGCAGAGACTGCTTGCTTCGTGACAAACTTCGTGGGGGGCTGAGAAGGCATGTTGGGAAGTGGTGAGGCCACAGGAACGCCCCGCTCAGCAGCACTGGCCTCTGCACTCGCAGAGGCTGGCTCAAATATAGATAGCAGCCTTGGCTGTAAAGGGCGTTTGGGAGGCACCGACTCTTTAGAAATGCTCCCCTCAGCTTCAGTGTTCTCTGAACCTCTTGCAGAGGTCTGATGCTTAAATTCAGGGTTTATCAGTGGTTGGAAGGTGTGTCTGGCAGGCACTGGCTCCACAGGACCACTCCATTGTGAAGAAATGTTTACTGAGTCTACTGTCTTCTGTGGCTGGAGTTGAGGCTTCATCAAAGGCTGAGAAGGGCATCCAGGGGACAGCAGCTCCATGGTGATGCCCGGTTCAACAGCAGTGCTTTCTGACGGGATTTGCTGGACTTTATGATTTATTGTGGACTGGGGAGAATTCTTGGGGTACAGTGGTTCCATAGCAGTAACACCTTCTGAACCTGAGGACATGTTTTGTTGAACTTTAGAGTTTATCAAGGGCTTAGAAAGACTTTTAGGAGGCCCTTCAACAGCTTTGCTCTCTGGAAATGAGGAAGTTTCTTGCTCCACTAGAGGGTTCAGACATGGCTGGAAAGCTTGTGCGGGAGGCCTCAAATCCATAGAAGTGCCCTCCTCCACAGCCATACTCCTTGGGTCTGCAGAGACCTGTTGCTGGACTAGGGATCTCATCAGAGGCTGAGACTGATGTTTGGGGGGCAGTGGCTCCATAGAAACATCTCCAGCAACTGTAGCACTTTCTGTACCCAAAGATACTTGGTTCTCAACTGTTGGTCTTACTGAGGGCTCGGATGGACACTCGGGAGGCAGCACAACGTCTTCCCTGGTTGTAATTTCTGTATATGGGGAGATGTTTAGCTCAATCTTAGACTTCATTAGACGCTTAGAAGTCTTTCTGGGAGGCAGTGGTTCCACTGAAATGCCCCACTCACTGGCAGTGCTGCCTGGAGCTGGAGGGCGTTGTTGCCCACATTTAGGACTCACCGACGGCTGGAGAGGACAACTGGGAGTTATCACCTGCTTGGAATTACTATGCCCTGCGGAAATGCTCACTGATCTGGAGGACGCTTGGTGCTGAACAGTAGGCTTAGAAGGGTGCCTGGAATGGATCCGTTTGGCAGAAAATCTCCAGTCTTTATAAATGTTCTTTGAGACTCTTCGGTCTTTGGACTTCCTCACGACCCGGTCAGAGCGCCGAACAGGCTCATCTTCCTCCACGCTGCTCCAGTCCTCAGCACTGTTGCACTTTTCAACATAACTATTTGATTCTGTGGAGACATCCGTATCTTCAGGTTCCTCTACAGCCAGCTGCTCCTCTGAGACAGAGCTTGTGGCAAAATTTTTTGATTCTGAGACGACTTCTTCAAGTTTCCCAAAGGACTGGGAGAAGGGATCAGCAGCCAGTTCCTCAGAACCTCTCTCCTCCTCAGAAGCACTCTCTGAATTTGAGGAGACTTTTTCAGTTTGAGGCTTTCTCAAGAACTGGAGAGAATATGAAGGCAGCTGGTGCTGCTCCAAACTTCCCAGTTCCACAGTGGAACTTTCTGATTCTGGGAAGAGTTCTTCATCGTCTTCAGGTTTTTGTGAGGACTGCAGAGAGTGTTCAGGAGTAATCTCCTCCTCAGGATCACTCCCCTCTTCTGAAGTACTCCTTGAATTTGAGGAGACCTCTTTATCTTCAGGCTTCCCCAAGGACTGAGAAAACCTTCTGAGAGACAGTCCCTCTGTAGAAACATTTATCTCTGCTATAGTATCTGTCATATCTGGACTACTGGGTATAAAGGCCTGGAGAACATTTCCAGACTTTTCTTTGCTGATATTTAGGACATCCTGGGCTAACTCCATTTTGGTTTGGGTATTTTGTAAACCTTGGCTGGAAGTTTCTTCCTCTTCTGAAGAGGTATGAGAAGGATCCGTAAGCAGCTGAGCCTCTGATGCCACTGACAGAATGGCCTCTTCTTGGGTTTTAGAAATTCTTCCCACCATTGGTAAAAGAGAAACTCTGGTTTCTATCTTCTTGGCTCCATAGAACTCATTTTCATGGTACAGTGATGGACTATTCATCATGGATTCTATCATGTCTTCAAGAATTGGTTGTGGTGCTGATGCTCTTTTGATTTTAAAGTCTATGCCAGCACTCTTCCTGCCCATGTCACCTTGATCTGAAAGCAACTCCTGAGAAGTAGTAGTTTCTGCTTTTGGACTTGTGAGCTGCTCCATGACTTGCTCCTCTAAGGATAGATGCCTGAAAGTAAAATCACTGGCAGTCTTATCTGTAGGTGTGGACTCAACCGTATCATCCAGGCCATGCCCTTGATTAGACGGTACAGCACATCGGCCTCTGGATCCATACTCAGGTGTTCCTGAGATACTCGATCCTTTCCTTCTACGTCTTCTTCCATATACTGCCAACACTGGGAAGCTTGGGCTCCCAGAAGCTTCTGTGCTTAGAATCTGATCTGCTGTCTTCTGATCATCAGTCTCAGTTTTGTTGCTATGTTCCTGGATCAAAGGACCTGCACCAAATAGAAATAAGGAAAGGAGAGATATGTTTGCTTTAGACTTCCTAAAATAAATACTCTGTCTTTGCCCAGTTGATTCCTACATGTTACTGAATTTCCTGGTATGAAGAAGCTGATGCTCAAAAGACAGAGAGCAAGTTGGCCACTATTAACTTTGTTCAGTTAAAATTTTTTAAATTAAAGGGAAATTTCAATTTCACAGACTGATTCTAGGGTTGGTTCATCATCATTTTATCAATAGTCTGTTCCACCTAATGGTGCAAGACCCATCAAGAGGCAAATTTTGATCTTGTAATAATGATTACCTTTGAGGAAACTGACTAGAGTAAGGGAAGGGAAATTTTATTTTTCCATAAGTATTTTTTTTTGTTTTTTGAAATTTTTTTTTTATTTTTGAACAACCATGCAAGTTTTTAACAAAATAATATAAAATGTGTATAGATTTTGGATATTACAATTACCCCCAGGAGTGTCCCCCAATTACCCACCCTTATCCCTCCCTTCCCCTTCCCACAATATCTCTAAAAAAGGATTGTGTTGTATAACATTACACCTTATCTGGATTTAACACATGATAATAGATCAACTTTCTCACTGGCCAGGGTCATAAAGCATACGTGGACATGATATGGAATTCCAATGGATATTTCCATTAGTATTTTATTTCCTATTTAATATCTATGTAAACCGCTTGGAATTCCATATCATGTCTACATATGCTCTCTTTTTAAGAAAGGTATCAACAGGAGTTATCTGCGAGGTAAGATGATTGGCCTTGTTTTCTTCTATTTTATACCCTCGAATTAAAATAATCCTATGTAATATACATGCAAAGCAAATCTTTGAATACATGTAAAGCAATACTTGAAACTCTATAATGATTCCCTTGGTCGACAGTCTTCAAGTCAAGTACAAGGCAGCAACTATACAGATTGCTCCTCTCCTCTTTAATACTTTTTTTAAAGAGAGGAGGACAGAGAGAGAAAGAGAGAAAGAGAGAGAGAGAGAGAGAATCAATTTTTATTGAGTTCTTCACATGGCTTTCGTTGCTCTGACAGTTGTGTACATGGTGCTGGGGTCTGAAACTGTGCACTTGTACATGCCAGGCAAGCACCATAACTGCTGAGCCACCACTCCAGCCTCTCTAATACTTTTTCTAAGGAACTCAGTTTGACCTTCAGGTGGCTGGGCCCCTCACTCTCTATCCTTCCTCACCAGCCACTGCAATCCTAGTTCCACCTAGTGGTTTCGTATGCAGCATACTGCATTGGAAATAGCAGGGTGTACTCCAAACCACCCCTATCATATGGAACACTGTTGTGGTTTGGATGTAAGGTGTCCTCCAAAAGTTCATGTGTAAGACAAGGCAAGAAAGCTTAGATGTGAAATGATTGGATGATGACAGCCTTAAGCCCATCAGTGAATTAATCCCCTGGTAAGGATTAACTAGGTGGCAACTGAAAGTAGGTAGGGTGTGGCTGGAGACAGTGGGTCATTGGGGGTGTGCCTTTGGGGTGTATATTTTGTATCTGGTGAGAGGAGTCTCTGCTTCCTGATTGCAATGTCCTGAGCCACTTTCCTCTACCACACTCTTTCGCCATGATGTTCTACCTCACCCCAAGCCCTGAGGAATGGAGCCTGCTATCTATGGACTGAGCCTTCTGAAACCATGAACCCCAAATAAACTTTTCCTCCTTAAAATTGTTCTTGCCTGATCTTTGGTTACAGAAGCCAAAAAAAAAAAAAACTGACTAAAACAAACAGCAGCCAAAGTGCCACCCCCAGGTACTGACTCAGTTCTATACTTCTTCTATAAAAGGGACAAGTATTACAAACTAAATCTGAAAAGATCACTCCTTTAATCTATCTTCCTCCTTCCCTTCTGTCCCTTCTATGCCCTCTCCCTCCCTTACTTACTTCCTTTTCAGAATGATTTTGTGATTTTGTTTGTTTTCATGGGAAAAAATGTTTGGGGATATCCTGTCTGAACCCATGTGTGAAATTCTTTGTGGCAAAAACTTGAAATAACATTTCAACTTAATTTGCAGAACTGGAATTTTGTTTTATAAAATATTGCTTGAAATTAGCTTGCCATTAGCTGGGGCCAACATCCCCATATGTATATCCATGAACACACAGCGATAGTTTCACTCTGGTGGTATTTGTTGTTTGGGAATGCGACAGGTCTTGCCTGCCAAGGACATCTGCCTGCAGCTGTACAATTCCTCTTTACTCATGGATGTGGGAACTGGTCTCACTGTTAACACAAAATCTTTTCTTTGTACTGGAAAAGAGAGGCGACTATAAAAAAATATCTTGGGTATTAGAATTACCCCCAGGAGTGCCCCCCCAGTTACCCACCCTTATCCCTCCCTTCCCCTTCCCACAATATCTCTAAAAAAGGATTATGTTGTATAACATTACACCTTATCTGCATTTTGTTAAAATTGTGTATGGTTGTTCAATAATAAATTTCTCAATTAAAAATAAAAAAGAAATAATTATATAACCAAAAATCAAATATTTTAAATGTAAGTTATTTGAGGTTTTTATAAAAAAATTCACCCACTTAGTCACCATAAAAAAAAATACCTTGGGGGTCTGGAGCGGTGGCTCGGCGGTTACGGCACTTGCCCAGCATGCACAAGTACACGGGTTCAAACCCCAGCACAATGTACACAATTAAGTGTCAGAGCAATGAAAGCCATGTGAAAAACGCAATAAAAAAAAGATGATTCTCTCTCTCTCTCTCTCTCTCTCTCTCTTGCCATCCTTCTCTCTTTAAAAAATATCTTGGGCCATTCTGTTATTTTTATCTTGTTCTATTGCTGAGGGGGAATGCTAAAGGGGAAATCACTAGCTGTACTCTAACATCTGGGCTCACTGAGGGACCCAACATACACATTGACCTCAAGGAAGATGAAACAAATTTACAAACACCTCCCTGGTTGGAAATTCATTTAGATAAAATGGAAACCCAGGTATAACTCTTTACATAATCCCATTAAAGTGGCAACTGTATTATTTGGAAGTTTAGATGGAGAAAACTGGACCGCATTAGTAAACATCTTACATTGGAAACTCTCCTTAAGAACTGAGGGCACTGTCCCTGGTAATTCTTGTTCACAGCTCATGTCACATTGAACTGAGCTTTGAAACCTATAATACACACTTCCAGGTGAGGGTGAAGATGAACCAACCTGCGCTATCTTTTTTCAGCTTCATTTGATCAATTTCTTCTGGTTTGTTTGGACTCTTTTCTCCTTCAGAAATCAGGGAAAGAATTGGCTCCTCCTGCTTTATTTTTACCTAAAACAGGGAAAGAAAGAGTTCAAATTGACTGATATCCTCTTCACCCACCTTTGCATGATTGCACACACACACACACACACACAAAATCGGGAAAAAATCGTTGATGTTAGGTTTGGAGTAGTACCAGTAAAGATGGAAGTTATTTCTAATAACACATCAAGAGGTGCCTTAGGGGGGCTGGAGCTGTGGCTCAGCAGTTACAGTGCTTGCCTGGCATGCGCAAGTACGCGAGTCCAAACCCCAGCACCACATACACAATGAAGTCTCGGAGAACTGAAAGCTACATGAAAAAACTAAATAAAATTGATTCTCTCTTGCTCTCTCTCTCTCTCACTGTCCCTCTTTCTTTAAAAAAAGTATTTAAAAAAAGAGGTGCCTAGGGATGGTTTTACCTATTGGAAGTGAGTCATTCAGATCTGTGGTTCCTTAGCTCTAAGAGACATGCTGTAAGGATCACTCTAAAACACCTTGGAAATTATTGTACCACACTGGAAGGACATAAATCTGAAAGTGAGGTTGCTGGACCTTACAAAAAATCATCCCCTTGGTAACACTGGAATTCTCAGATTTGCTTCATTGGACTATGAGCCAAATTCAAATCCTGTTTGGATTCTCTTTACGGAATTTAATGAAATCATGAATTATGTCTTTCTAGCTCAAAAGAAGGAAGTGAATTGAGGGCTGTTGGGAGGGAAGACAGAAAAAGATGAAGGGTTCAGTCATTATAGTAAATGGGTTGAAATTGGTTTTGTATAAACAAAGTTTTCAGATTATAGTGGGCCTCTAGAGACGTCAGGGTAGCACCAAACTGAAAAGCATACAGAATTTGCTTGGAGTAAACCCTTTAAGACAAGCATCTAGAGATAGGCACACAACTTTTCATACTCTCATTGATA